>JBBPBT010000850.1:25699697-25711785 GCA_037974875.1 Cicer bijugum | reverse complement strand
GGGGGGGGGGAAGTTGAATTGTGATAGCGTTTCAGCAAGTGTACTGAATCGTTGCAAGTAATAATAAAACGGTAGTACCGAGTGTCTAACTCAAGGATTGCGTTTTACTATTGAATTATATTTAATTACTAAAATTGAACAAAAAGGTTCCCAAGTTGATTGAAATAATGTTTGAAATTAACAACAATAATAAAATTGATCTTTTATAATGAGAAAAATGTCAGGGATGAGTTTCACTTCGAATCCAACCTTGGTGTCTAATTTGATCCTAGTTACTGAATTCCTTTATTGAATTATTACCGAATTCTCTTTATTATTCTTGCCCTAATGTCTTAGTGACAGAACCTTTAATTCCAAAGTAACCCCTAATTCCTTAGTAGATTTAAGATTAGAATTCAGCATTACTGTATAGAAATTCTTTTGTAAATTATTGCTTTGCAACTAATTTAATTGGTTTCATGACCTGCATCTATCCCTAGACTACAAATTCATGAATTTCTCATCTCAAGCATTCGTAAAGTCCACTTCCGTTTCAAAATACAAATCGTAGAACATTTTAATGTTGATCAAGCAATAAAAAGCATTAAGCACAGAGGTGAGAAAAACAATTCAATAAACTCATTCATATAACTAGAAATTAAATCAGAAAAATAAGGGTTTCATCTGGTTACACTCATCCCTAACAAATAGGGTTTAGTTACTCATGACAGAGATACGAAAGATAAGGATTAAAGAAGAATTACAAGAATGATTCATGGATGATTCTTGATAAAACTGCTTCAATGGTGTTAGAAACGGCCGTCTTTGAGTTTCTATGCTAGGGCACAAGTCTCCCAACTTCCCCATAGTCAAAAAGATCCAAAAAAACAGCAAAAAATTGCGTTTTTATGATTGCTAATGCGCGTCACGCGTTCCAGGCGCGCGTTGGCAGAGCTGAAACCTGTGAAATGCGCTCCAGGCGCGCAGGGCGCGCTCTAGGCGCGCGTTGGCAGACTGAAACCTGTGAAATGCGCTCCAGGCGCGCAACATCTGCTGTCTGACGTATTTTGCATTTTTCGCATCTTTTTCATCTGAATTTGGTCACGGTGTCTTCATGAAAGTTGTAGATATGGATCTTAGCTTTCATTAACATTTGGTTTGACTTTAATTGGACATCTAAAACTCCAGATATGGCTGAAATACTCCGCATAGGTCATGTTGATTTCTCACCAAAATTCAGCACTGCACTAAAACAAAGTAACAACGCAAAACTACGAAAAATCTCCACTTAATTAAGCAAATAATAACAAAAACATTTTATTAAATCAAATAACTAAAATCAATAAAATATATCAAATAACTCATTAAATTAACTAATGATTAAAGATAAATAAGACTAAAATCAATAGAAATTATGCATATGATGAAGAGTCATCAAATTGCAAATTCACCCTTTTAAAATTTTTTGTTAAAAACTTATGAAAATAACTTAAGATTGATCTTGGTTGTGAAAATAGAAAACGGAGAACATTCTTGGTTTCTGACCAGAAAACGGAGAACGTTCTTGGTTACTTAAATCAACAATTTAACTTATCTATTTAACTTGATAATCAAACAGACTGGCAGTCAATAGATATGAGAAGAGATACCCTACAAGGATATAATCAAATAGTCCTCACAATAGTGAGATTTTCCACTAAGTGTTCAAATGGAGAACAATCATGATTTTACACCACCAATTCAAATCAACATTGATCTATTACAAAGTTAAACTTTTCCACCCAAAAAGGAGTTCAAGCAGATCACCTATCAATCTTAATGTAGGAGTTTACTCTTCACCTTTTAACCATAATAGGATTTTCTACAAACTACTCAAACTATAAACAACCCTTATAGTTTTGAGTTTACACGATTACGATTTAAAGTGTTTTGAAAAAAATCTGAGAAAGCTCAACACCTGTTTGAGTTATGATTCTTTTGATAGAGAAATACAATAAAATGATTCTAGAAATCAAATGAGAAAAATCAGAACTGATTTTATGTGTGTGAGTGAGAGACTTTCAAGTATGATTCTAAGTAAGTGATGGATTTTCTTAGTATTTGAAGTTCTGATTTTCCTTTGAGCTTGGCCTTCCTTTTATAGGATTTTGGAAGGTTGATGACAACCAAAAGAGTCGTTGATAAGAGCTCTGTTGTAATGTGCCAAATTTTGGCTAGAGACCAAACTTTATTAATTAAAAAATGTTCATGTCTTTGAACATTTTGCGTTCTGTTTTTGTGATGGGAATGGCTGGTCTGAAGCTTCTCATTCTTGGACGACTTTGATTGTGTCTAATGATCCTTTGATTCTCAGATATATGATTGATGCATTCAGTTCAAGACAATGTTTTGATTCACGCAAAACAAACTAGAGAATGATGTCAATCTGCTAGAGAATGATTGTTGCACATTTTGGAGACACTTTAATCATTCTGGAGACTGATGTTCATTATAGAGAGTGGTATGGTCATTCTGGAGACTAATGTGATCATTCGGGAGACTGATATGATCATTCTTGAGAGTGATGAGAACTTTCTACAGATTGATGTTATCATTTTGGAGATTGGTGTTTAACATGCTGGAGAATGATGTTAACATGCAGGATATTGATGTTAACATGGTGGAGATTGATGTTAACATGTTGGATAATGATGTTAACGTGTCAGAGAATGATGTTAACATGTTGGAGAATGATCTTGATTAATGTTAACATGCTGGAGAATAATCTTGATTGATAAACATGCTGGAGAATAATCTTGATTGATGTTAACATGTTGGAGAATGACGTTAACGTGCTGGAGATTGATGTTAATATATTAGAGAATGATCTTGTTTAATGTTAACATGAAAGAGAATGATTTTGATTGATGCTAACATGCTGGAGAATGATCATCCTTGAACTTGGAGGATAATCTTGTTTGCTTTATCATGAGTTGTGCTTTTTATCCTTTGTTCTTTTTGGAATGTTTCTATTTCAATTGTGAGCATTGTATATTCCTTGTAGAATACTAGAAATGTACTTGCAAATCATAGGAACTTTCTTTTCATTAATAGATGACTTTAGCATTTTTGTTGTAATGAAGTTGTAGCGAACGTTCTCCGTTTTCCAGTCTTTTGTCAAGAAAGTTATCCGTTCTGTTTGTATGAATGTTGGTTTTTTTATCTTTGACAACTGTTTGCCAAGCTTTTCTTTTTTGCAATTTGGATTGATTCTTTGTTGAGATGAATCTTGTATATCCCTTATGGAATACTAATAACATGATTGTGAAATCCAGGAGCAATGATTGTGAAATCCATGAGAAATTTCTTCTTCAATAGAGGTGATCATTTGTTCTTGAAATTTCAGAATGGTGGAGAGCGTTCTCCGTTTTTCAGACTTTTGTCAAGAACGTTCTTCGTTCTATCTTTGTATTTTTGCTTCTTTTTCAAATGATCTTGCTTCTTTTTGATTTATAGCATAGTGTGATCATTGACTGTTGTATTTGATCATATTCTTCATGAAGATGCTATCTTGAAGATGTAATAATCATTCTCTTGAATGATTGATATATGATACATTCCTTTTGAGATTATTTAATTGTTGAGTAGATATTTGTGCACTTCGATGAAGTGAATGGATTCTTGTTTATTCACTTATGCAATTCATGTTCCTTAAACAAAACTCAAGTACAATAATTAGTAGACTACCATTTATAAAACGTAATATTTTATTTCATAAGGTTTGTTGTCATTAAAAGATACATAAAAAATGTTTTTGCCTCAATTGGTTTCAGACCTGTTTTTAGTTTTTTATGACTCAATTTAGTTTTGCAATTTATCCCAGATGCACCTACCACATCTTTGCCTCAAATGTACTAATCTTTCCTCTCTCTCTCTCTCTCTCTAAAGCACACCTCTCTCTCCATGGAGCAGATTCAAGTTTAAATATTTTCAGTCTTTTATATTGTTGGCTTGAAACTTCCGAATGCAACATTTTGGAAGAACGAACATTGCTTTGTTCAATTTATTACCTCATTTCGGCTATTTGACTAGGCTATAATTATAGCAATTCTCTCTTACTTCACATGCATCCCTGAGTTGTTTTTCCATACATTTTTATTATTTTGCAAACCAATATATTATTTTCTTGTAACAAACTAAAGCTTAATAAGCTTTGAATTGAGCAATATATTACTTTCTTGAACAAACTAAAGCTTGAGAGGAAGTATTATTTTCTTGTAACAAACTAAAGCTTAGTAAACTTAGCTTGAGGGAGAGTGTTAGAATATTAAAAAAAATATCGTATGATGTAACACCCCGATTTTCAAAGTGAGGGTGTATTTTTTTTTCGAAAGAAATTAAAATAAAATAGAGAAACAAATAAGGAAATACCTTTTGGATAAATATTTAAGTCATTAAAATTTACAAGCAGCGGAAAAGTTTCGCGAAATATAAATCCAAAGTATTTACACATCAAAAGTGATACATGAAATCCATTAACATAAGATGTCATGCTGACAATATTAGCAAATATACAATTTTCCAATTTAAAATAACCTCAATCCAAAATAAAGACATATGTTCCCTCTATGTCAATCTAATCTGATCATTCTAGCAAAAAACTATCCACCCTGAGTGATCTCCACGTGCCCCGTAAGATCCTTCTAACGTAGCTCCAGTCAAGCATTCCCATCTACATTCCCATCTGTAGGGTACGAACCGGTAGGATTGTCCTGGCTCTAATCTGAGGCCAAAGCCCAGATTTCCACAATAGTTGTAAAGGTCATTCATACACAACTCCAAATCTTAACACTTAGCACTTAGCAATCACATTCATACACAACTCCAAATCTTAACACTTAGCAATTCCCACATATTTACCACGACATTATGAGCTTCGAAATCGTTTTGCAATCAAACATGCTATCACACAATTCCAAAACATAACTCTTAGTAAAATCAACACAATCACAATGACATCTCAAGTTCAAACACTCAATCATAAACTTGAATCAAACACACTTACACACAATCTGTTCCAAAACATAGCACTTAGTAATATCATCACAATCATAAATTTGAATCAAACACACTTACACATAATTTCAAAACATAACACTTAGCAAAATCAACACAATCATAAATTTGAATCAAACACAACTCGTGTGCCAAGCATCCTAATGCAATGCGTATATGCCAAAATGCATGGACTCGGAATTCCAAACCAAAACCCTCCTCGAAGGGCCGTAAATCATAATTGTACCGCCTATCGCAGGCCAAAGTACCAATTACCGAGGTGCCACCTATCACGGGTCAACATGATTTACTAAAAAACGTAAATCGTAAACATACCACCTATCACAGGTCAATATTGTTTACCGAGGTGCCATCTATCACGGGTCAGCACGATTTACTAAAAGAAAAAGTGTAAATCGTAAATGTACCGCCTATCACAGACCAAAGTACAATTTACCGAGGTGCCACCTATCACGGGTCAGCACAATTTACCAAAAACGTAAATCGTAAACGTACCACCTATCACGGGTTAGTACTGTTTACCGAGGTGCCACCTATCACGGGTCAGCACAATTTACCAAAATGAAATGCATGAGCATACACTGACTCCATCCACAACAATCGTTAAGTAAATGCAGATATTAAAAGATTCCCCATTTTTAATACTCATTTAACTTAAACGATTTTCACAACAACATTAAGTAAACAAGTCATTAAGAGATTCCCCATTCTTAATACTCATTTAACTTAAACGATTTTCACAACAAACATTAAGCAAACAGAATTATTAAGAGATTCCCCATTCTTAATACTCTTTTAACTTAAACGATTTTTCAAAACACACATTAAGTAAACAGAAATATTAAGAGATTCCCCATTCTTAATACTCTTTTAACTTAAACGATTTTCCAAAACAAACATTAAGTAAACAGAAATATTAAAAGATTCCCCATTCTTAATACTCTTTTAACTTAAACGAATTTCCAAAACAAACATTAAGTAAACAAGACATTAAGAGATTCCCCATTCTTAATACTCATTTAACTTAAACGATTTTCCAAAACAAACATTAAGTAAACAAGACATTAAGAGATTCCCCATTCTTAATACTCATTTAACTTAAACGATTTTCAAATTCCACACAAAACAAACTCAAACATATTATCAAATCCAATCCACAACTCACACCAAAACACATCAATTCATTTCTCCACAAAATCCAACATACACATATCAAATTTCATTAGTATTAATTAAGAACACGTCAAATACGACGAACACAAATCAACACAACCCACCACTCAAACGCAACAAGTTTCATTTACTCAAAATCATACGTAAATGAGTTTAAATTCATTTTCCACGAAACATTACTTTAACCCTAACAAAATTCTTTTCCACACAACCACATATAAGTCCCTAAATGCAAACTAAAAGTTTGGAAGGAGCTTTTACCTTCACGTTAGCTTTAACGTGCGATTACGGCACCGTGAGTAAATCCGGTAAAATCTCCGCTCGCAACGTTGCTTCCAAAGTTGGTTCCCTAGCACGTAGCATGGTAGTGAGCAACTTTCCCTTCTATCTCTTCGCGAAACGAAGCTTAGATCTAGATGAAACGGGGAGGTTTGTGTTTGACGGTTTTGAAATCCCTAACACCGTTTTTCTTCGTTTTCGAATCAACGAGGAAGAGTGAAGTTGAGAAATCCTTGCTTTCTTACCCACTAATCCTGAGGTTTCTATTCTTAAAGCCAAAGAACATAAAAGAAATGGAAAGAAAGGAGAAAGAAGGGCGATGGTTTGCGATGGAGCTTCATCTATTTCTTTTCTTTTTCTCGTTTCCTTTCCAGCATATATATATATATATATATATAACTTATAATAATATATATATATATATACTTATAAAAATATATAAATATATATATATATATATATTTATATTGTACTTAAAACTAAACTCAAACGAATATCTAACAACTCTTACACACCTCACTTCATTCCCATCTTAATTTATTTTAATAAAAATATCTACTCTCGTCGTAACTCAATTGACAGGCACAATTTTCAGCAACCCGAGATATTTTTAACAAAATTGTCCGTTATTAAATCCTTCATAACGTAAATAAATTATTTTCCAACAAACAATTTTAATCCAATTTCCAAAAATATATTTTTGGCATTTAACTCACTCAATACCAAAAATTGGGCTAATAGCCTAAGAAACTCAACACAAAATACCCTAAAACCGTATAATTTAGGATTTAAAATTAAGGGTCTTACATATAATATCTTTTATATTATATTAGAGTATCTTGAATTATTTCCTATGATCAATTTACAATCATAGATATATATATTAGAATATGTCTCATTATTATGATTTGTTCCCAATTTAATAATGAATTTATATATCTCTATAAATAAATATTAATATTTAATTTTTTATATTCAAATTAGCACAAAATTATTATCACTAATATTAAAATTTTTATTATATTCTCTCCACCTTTTATCTAAAATCCTACGACAAATTGAAGGTTACAAAATCATAAGATGGCATCCTCATAAAGTGCAAAGCTTTTAAGGATAGCTATGCTGCTTAATTCTCACACTATATAAAATTAATCTAATTTTTATTTCCCATGTATTAGTTCTCAATAGACAGAACAGGAGGAACCAGTCACAATTTGCTTTACTTAATATTGTCCTCTTTGAAAAAACTCTCGCGATATTACTTACTTCTTTACAAAGAGGTAATTGGATCTAAGAATTCCAAATTTGATCATATCCACATATGAAACTGTGTTATGGGAGAAGATTCAAAAGCTCATAAGGAATGTCGGTTACCACCTATGAAGCATTCACATAGCTACGGACACTGACACGTCGATACCAATAATAATTTAATAAAACTAAAGTGATTGAATATAATTGCATGTGTTGATGTTGGATATTGGCACATGTCAGACATCATACATGCCTTCAATCTAAGGTGTCGGTGCTACATAACCTCACACAGGTCAAAACTATGTAATAACAAGCAATATAGAAGCTTTTTCAAAAAAAAGAAAAAAAAAAAGCAATATAGAAGTGAAGCTTAATTGAAATATAAACTTGTGAGGAATTTTAGGACCCTCATAGCAAATAAGACCTAATCTTGTTTACGAATACACTTTTAAAGAGGAGGGCAAACAAAATCACCAAATGTTTCTATATCTTCAAGATCTGCATCAACATCAAAATCATCAAAGTCCATGCTGCCTCCAATAAGAAGACCACCACCATCTTTGGGTATGTTAAGGGGTTTTCTTGCCTCTTGAATAATGGACAGAACTTCATCAACACTTTGTGATGGATTATTTACATCACTGGTTTGCCAGCTTCCACCTTCCATTAATTCTATGGGTAAATTTCTCAAAAACCATGGATGGTTTTTTATTTCGGGTATTGTTATTCTCTGCAAAAAGGAGTAAAAGACTGAATTATATTCAAAAGGAATATCTACATGCATTTCAAAGGGAAAACTTCCAGCAACATGTTCAAGATAGAGGAAAGGATAAGCACTACTTGAATTTGTGCACATGTAGCACAAAACAGAAGAAAATAAATATGAAGATAAGCTCTATAGGCAGTGTGATCTAGGCACAGCTGGATTGATTTATTTGAGCTTTATCATCTGCACTAGTTAAACTGTTTGGGAGAACTTATGGAAACAGCTTATGTATGACATGTCTATATTGTTTTCAGCCTATTTATATAAGCTATCCAAGATAACTTTAAAAAAAACTTATAGTTAATAAGAAAACAGTTTTACTTTATTTTATCTTTTGTTATAAAAATAATTTATACTTAAGCAGTTACATGATAATCGTTTATACTATAAACACTTAATTAAGATCTTTATCCAAACAAGACAGCACAACACTAATTAAATCTTGTAGTTGATTGGAATTTATCGACAAACAAACAAAACAAGATTTGCCACATAAAACAAACAGCCTACCTTTTCAGGATTAGCCACAAATATTTGAGATAGAAGATTTATGCATTCCATTGAAACTCGTACATAATCAGGGACTTTGTATTGAACACTAATTATCTTCTGCAATAAACCACAAAAGGTCCAATTAAAACATCAGTACAGAGAAAGTATAACTAAACAATTCACTCTTATTTCTAGACTTCATTTTTCTTATGAATTCATTAAGTTTGTAGTTAACACTCACACCAATAGTTTTCCTAAAGTTTTTTGGATCCTCAGGATCTTCAAAAGGATAAGCACCGACTAACATCACAAATAAGGTGACTCCACAAGACCAAACATCTGCAATCTATAGCTTTCATTGAAAATATAGTTAGCAAATAAAACAAGAAAATAGTATACAAATCGGCATCATCTTCATTCAATCATAAGAAAGAGTAAGACTCGACCTTTCCATCATATTCTTTCCTCGTCAAAACCTCAGGTGCGATGTAAGCTGGAGTTCCTACTGTAGACTTTGGTTGTGAATGTAACACAGATGACTAAAGCACAAGGTTAAAAAAACAAATGAACATCACTTGAAGAAGGCATTAAGATTTGTAGTTTAATATTCTGTTAAAATGTTATACCTTTGAGTAACCAAAGTCGCAAATTTTGACTTGCGGCGCAGTAGTTCCGTCTAAGAGTGTGTTTTCGAGCTTCAGATCTCTATGGCAAATTTGCTGCATAAACATTTCTTTAACCAAAAAGATCTACTCATTGTAAGGATACAAGGTTTATCATAAAGGTTTTATTTAGTTTCGTACCATTGAATGGCAGTAACTGACTCCTGATATAAGTTGCTGAAAGAAAAACCTTGCCTGATGATAATGAAAAACATCAAAGACTGGACTGAAAATTATGAACCAAACAATAGCTTAACAGAAACAATTAACTAGAGATGGATTTTGTTCAAACCTATCATCAAATGTGCATGTCTACACAGGAATGAATATGAATAATATCATAATTAAATACACAACCACTGAAATAGTATCGTCACTTTCTATATTACCTCGTCTTCACCGAATCTACCGGCACTGCATATCCTCTCAAAGAGTTCTCCTCCGGCAGCGTACTCCATTACTATCGCCAGATGTGTTGGAGTTAGCAGAACCTGCAAAGTCAATTCATCATAGCTAATGCGAAACTGAGTAGAATAAGGTTTAATATGAAATTTCTCTAAAGGGAAGAAGAAAACACCGGCACGGCCGCTCACAAGAGCACATGAAAGGGATAAAACAGAAAATTAATGATACTTTCATAAAACCAAAGACTATGGAAAGTATAAATCAAGGAGCTTGTATATTAAGGTCTAAAAATTTCATGAATGAAAGAAATGGAATATTATAACTGTTATATGAAACACTCCTATCATACTAAAAAATATCATAATAAAATAAGAGCTTAAATATCAAACTAGATCAATATTAAAATTCATAACTATAATGTTTCCATGGCTAACTTCCAACTTTTGTGACTGTGTATTGTTTGTATTATACAGCTCACATGCTAATGTATTTTACTTTTTTGTGATATTCACATTAACAAAGGAAATAACATTTCCCAATCCATAAGACATTGAATTAAACTAAGAAGCTAGAAGAGTACATAAGCTCAAACATTTATCATATAAGTGCTCATGTATAACCTATTTCTATAATAAATGATAAAATAACGCCAAACTCTTTTTCGTATAATCTATAAGTTGTTTTCATATGCTATGGTAGAAAGTTTATTGAAATGAACTGAAAATAGCTTATAGACATGTCATAAATTGTTTCGTGAACTTTCAAATAATTTTACAAGTAGTGACGCGAGCAAATAAGCTCAAATAAGTTAATCAAAAAAATATTGGGATGACTAACCTCTTTGAATCTAACAATATTGGGATGCTTCAATGATCTATGGTTCATGATTTCCCTCTGGACATTCTCATCAATCTGCAAAACACACAAAAACGAAACATAAACAAACACACAAAATGAAAGGGTTGAGAAGGTGAAGAATAATTAATACCTTTTGGCCTCTCTCAATAAACTTAACAGCAAAAGACTCTTTGGTGAAGATATCTCTAACTAGCTTTGCAACAGCAAAATTACCAGAGCCAATATCTTTGAGAACCTCGTAACGCTCCATCTATTCTACACACCTATGTATTCTGTTTTTGACATATAATAGGGAGTTAAAAGAAAAGCTGAGAAGAACAAAGATCTATTATTGTTATTATTATTATTATTATTATTATTATTATTCCCTTTTTGAGACAACAAAGTAAAGGTTCTATGGGTTTTGGTAAAGCCCTCTAAAGTCTTAAACTTTACCAAGAAGCAAGCTACTATTGGACTCTTGTGAGGGGAATGCTGATGCTTTTCTTCGGATCAAGTTTCACTGTAATATCCCTTTGTCACGACATCAAATTAACATTGACTTAAGATTCACGGCCTAAATTTTAAGTTCAATTTTTAATTTAAAAATAATCAATATTAAATTTTAATTAAAATCAACTGTTTAGATTTTAAGTTTAAATTTTTAATTTAAAAATAATAATAATATTTAATTTTAAAATTTAAATTATTCGATCATAATCAAATGATTCAAATATGTTGATTCATTAAATATAATAATTTCAAATTTCTTTTTTTAAGACTGTTCTTTCTGCTATTTCTACTAAAAATATTATTATTTTTAAGATAAATTTTATTTTATTTTAAAGTATATCATCCCATAACAAATGTATCATTTACTCACCCTTAATTTTTCTCATAAAAAAATTTATTTGATGATATACATTTGAACTTATTGTTATTATTAACTACTTTTAATAATGGTATATCTAAGAAGTTTGTTTTGGAACTTACAATAACAAGTTAGTTCATCTATCTATCACAAACAGACATATTTATCTCTTTCTACTATATAAGTGTGGTTGTCTCATTTAGATTATACTATTTAAAACACTAGTAAAATAAAGATAATTTTTTTCTTTCATAGTGAATCAAAATTCTCGAAGAGTAAAAAGAACCATTGTTATCTATATATTCAGGTAATCTA
>JBBPBT010000850.1:25679264-25699124 GCA_037974875.1 Cicer bijugum | reverse complement strand
TTCTTAGTTTTTTTTACATACGGGAAATTTTTAGTTTTCAAAATTTTGGATATTTCAAAATTTTTGGTATAAAAAACTTCTTTTCAGTTTTCTTTTACATATTAGAAATTTTTTGTATAATTTTTTTCTTCTCTATATGTTTATATGTTTTCCATATCAAAAATTTCCAATATAAAAATATATATTTTTCCATATCAGAGATTTTAAAATAAAATATTTAATATGTAAAATTATTTTCTCTTTTTATTTACATACTAGAAAATTAGAATTCTCAATACATTAGTTTCTTAATAGAATTTTCGAAAAATAAAATTGCATACAGATTTGTATTTGTGTGGGGTAAACAATGGATTGAAAAACTTTCAATGAAAATGATAGGAGTAAAATTGAATTTTTCAAAAATTGTGGAGGTAGAGGTCAAAGTGTGAGGGTAAAAATTCAATTTTCCTTATATAAATGAAAAAAGAGTTTTCATCCCAAAATCACTTTAGAAGTATACATGTAGAAGAAAAGAAAAATACCTATTTATGTCTTTTGAATGTATACTTTTGACTAAAAACACAATGTATTTTTGTCGTTTGGATGCGTGAATATTTATGAAATTGTGTGTGACTATTTAGAAATATACGGCGTGAATAAAGTTTCTCATCTAGATTTGGTAATGCATCATAAATAGAAAGCTATGAAATAGACAATTCACTTATTATTGCTTTAGTTGAAATATGGTGATATGAAACTACACGTTTCATCTTCCAACGGATGAATGTACCATAACATTAGAATATGTTGTACTACTACTTGACTTACATGTTGGGGTGAAGCAGTTACTAGATCAATTATGGTATCATGGACAAATGATTTTTTAGATTTGTTAGGAGTTATGCCACATAAATCTAAAAGAAAGAGGAATTTTATAAAATTAAAATGATCAAGAGAAACATTTACAATATAAACTTCAGAATCGTCACACCAAGAAATAATTATAAATTATGGAGCATACATTTTAGGATTGATCCGCAACATATTAATGTTTGGCAAATCTCACAACAGAGTATGCACTATGTGGTTGCACTTGTTGAGAAATTTGCGAGAGATAGAATAATACATTTGGGGTTGAATGTGTTTGGCTACACTTTATAGAAGACAATTGGCTATAGAATGCATTTTCATGATTTGTTTCTATATAAAAGAAATGCATCAAAGAGATAAAGTGAAACTACAATTTGAACTATCAAAAAAAATTCCACATCCACCGAGGAATATGAAAAAAAAATATCATAAGGTGAATTTTCATAAACCAGTTGACTATAGATGAACATTATTCTACGAAAATGAGAATAAAGAGTGGAATGAACGAGATAGTTACTTTTTTCATGGTCAGCCTCCAAATGTTGAATTTAAACAAAGTTATGAATACATGATTTGATTTTGCAAAAATTCCAAATGATTTATTTCTTTAGAAAACCAATTGGTTGATATTTGTATCAATCCACCCTAACCTCCACCACAATCTAGCAATATATTTCCAAGAACCAATGCCCAATACAACACAACAAAATCAATATTATATATCAACACGTCCGATACTCAACTGCCTCCTCAAACTTATTTCTACACATCACATCAATCTTATGGATTCACACGGGGAACAATTTAATTTTGATAACCAACAAACACAACAAAAAGACAATCATCGACTATCCTTTGCATCAAATGAAAAGGAATTATTGTATAACACGTTCAATACTCATTATATTACATCTGATCCTTTACCCAATTACTTAATAATATATATCAACAAAGCTTTCAGATTCAAAGCTTTGGGAATGTAGGTATTCCGTTAAATTAAATAGTCAATTGGATTTAAGGTAAAATTAGTTCTTCTGTAACACTTCCTCCTAGGCATCCTCAAGAAGATGAAGATTAAGAAGAAGAACAAACTCGTGATGTACCAAGTCTTCGTCAAAATCCCATACATGTGAGAAAACCTCGACAATATAGTACTAGAGGTCACATTCAATATTAATTTTATTGTAATTTTTGTAAAATTTATGTTGTTGTTTTTTTAAAATGAATTTTAATTAATTACATTATATATATATATATATTTGTTAACTTAAAAAAAAATTATCATCAATTTATCCATTTTTTGAAAAAAATTAACAAAAATGCCCCAATTTTAAACAATATATGTATAATTAATGTTTTGCATTTTGGCAACAGTAGCAGGTCACATCCCCGAGATGCGAACATGTGAACACCTTTTTTTTCCCATTAAGATTTGAAGGCCACGTTATTTGTTTTGGCGCATTAACTTTGATGTATTTTTTTTATTAAATATATTTTTATTTTTCTAAATATTTTATTATTATTTTTTTAATTTAATTAACAATATTTTATTTTTATTATTATTATTTATTTGATTAGAATAAAAATAAGAGGGAGTTGTTAACAAAATAAATTTGTAGTGCTGTTTTATCTGCCATATTAAGAAGACCTTATTTGTTTTGGCATATTTAGTCAACGACAGTTTGATGTATTTTATTTTTTAATTTAATATATTTTATTTGATTTTATTAATATAATTTATTTTTTAATTATTTTTTATTAATTAAAATAAAAAGTTTTCAAAATTTAAAATGAAAAAAATAATAATAATAATCAGAAGTAACATTAATATTAGATGTAAGAAGTCTCTTCTTCAAAAAAAGATTTCTTTAATTAAAAAGAAGAAAAAAAAAACAATCCTTTAAGAAAGTTGCTTTGTAAACTTGAATTTGTTTAAAAAAAAATTTCTATTTACAAATTCGACTTATAACTTAATAAAAAAAATGATATTTTAAAATTAACATAGTTTTTAAAGTGGCGTAATTTAATAAAAAAAAATTCAAAATTAAGGTTATTGAAAAAAAAACCCAAATCTCCTCTTTTGTGGATGTTAATGGAATTTTTTTATCTCATCCAACCATTATACTTCTACCCTCATATTTTTTCCAAATTACTGATTACCCTTTCTTTGAAAATATCCCAAAAAATTCTATCTCCATCACCTTCAATTTATATTTTAGAAAACTTCAATTTAAATTTTTAACAATACATTTGTGTAACATAAAATTCGATTTGGGATTGTTGGAATTTGTGTTCTGACAACCAAAATTTCAGTTTTTCGGAATAGAAAGTTATTGCTCATTAAAGAGCAAAACCACGAGCTACACACTTGCATACAGTGTTCGATCGAGTTCTCTCTTAAATAAAGAGGTTAATAATGTAGTTATAGCAACAGTCAAGTCTGCGTCAGCCAATGCTTTGTTGCAAGGAATATAAATTCACTCCAATAGCCATAATGCAAGTTTCTGAAATTCTTCCCTCTTGATAACTTCACTAACATCGTTTTCATCCATCAAACACTCAATATTAAATGGAATCCACTGTAAATTCATCAATTAACAATTCAACTTAAAGGATAATATAAACTCAGATAATAAATATATCAAAAGAAACGTTAAATTATACTTTTAATTTCATAATTTATTTTTTTATTTTATTTTAATTCTCTAACTTTTTTTTGTACCGTTATGATCTCAAGACTATATTTCTATTAATTAAATTGTTCATTTACGTTAGTTTCTGCCATAATAATATTAAGGTTTGTACAAATATCATTTTAGATTTTAGATTTGTGATGTAGCATTTGTCACTCAACAATATTTTTAGATTTGTGATGTAGCATTTATTTTTATATATTGTTCTTTTAATCATCTTGCTTCAATTATAGAACATAAACTTGTGGCTTGAAATTCACTCGAAGATATAATTTAAATATTAAGTTTGAATAATTCTCTTGACCGTACCTAGAGAGCAGAAACGGGTAGTAGTTTATCCATTATTTTTTCTATTTTAACTTTTTTCTAACATGTCATTTTTGTGTTGGTATAAATGAACTGTTTTTCTTTCAAACTGATATTAAATTTGTAATTTTTATTACTTTAAGGTATCAACTTTAAATGTGATTCATCTTTATGTCTTTTAGTTAAAAAAAAAATTAATCTTTTAATATAAATGTAATTTTTTGTACAAATCACGAGTTTAAGATCTAGTAAAAATAGATATTTCGTATATGGACCTAAATTAGAATTTGCTTCATCTCAATAATCTCGTTCATATCACTTATCTTCAACTTCATTCAACTTCTTTGTATTTGAACAATATGTCTTTCTTTTGAGTGAATACTTTTAATATATTTTAAAAACCTTGAATGTTTTTGAGAGCCTTACACACGTTAGTCCCTATTTTGAATGAATGTTTTTTTAGTAACAACATAAATTATATTGTCAAATATGCTAGTATCAACATCACATTGTTTGATCAGTCACAAGCAAAACACAAGCTATATTCATTGTTCGTTTAGTAACAACAACGTAAGTTATGTTCATTTTAGTCATAAACCAACATAAATTATTAATAACAACACATTTCATTAATAAAATCAAGAGTCAACAAATAAACAACAATTTTTTACATTGATTCAATAAAACAACACAAATTCATTGATTCCAAAATAACATTTTGACCACTTCAAATACGTTGGACTTCAATATATGTTCCACCACTAGACAAAATCATTGTCACTAACATCAATTTGATATCAAAATATACAAACCTAACAAATAATTAAAATCTTAAACCATTTTCTTGTACTAAATAAATCAATATTCAGCTTCACATTCTTTTTCTTTTGCCATTCAATCTTCAAATCCTATTCACCAATAATATCATCATCAAACCACTTAAAAAATAGCAACCTTTAATTTTAATTGTTCAGATTTGGAGAAGGCAAAGAGATGAAGAAAATAAATGAGCTGAAAAATATAAGTGAGTTGAAAGTGATAGGTGCGAATAAGTAAATCCTAATTTTGGTCCATCTAAAATATCTTATATATTTTTGAGTTACAAATGTCACATCACAAACTTAAAATGATATTAGAACTAAATGTTATTTTGATAAAAAAACGAATTTAAATGACGAACTTGACTAACAAAAATATAACTAAGAGACCAAAACAAAACAAAAAATAATTAGGACCAAAAGAAAACCAAAAAATAAGTTAACAGACTAAAAGTGTAATTTATCCTAAAAGAAACTATATGTAAACCATATTAATATTTTAGATTTACAAAATAAGGTAAGCGGCAATTGCAAAAATGATGTCTCACAAATTTCTCTTCTCTAATTTCTCAATGATTGTGAAAGAACAATAGAGGTTAGGGGTTAAAATCCTATTCATTTTTCATCATATCTAATTTTTCTATTACAATAACTTTTGGATAAATAAATGATATAAATGCACACATTTCCGAAATATGACATTAATTAGACACTTATACACCAAAATCATATTAATGGAGATATCCATTTATTTTAAAAAAATGGAAAGGATCTCTACTAAGAGGTTACAAAAGTTAAGCTCAATGGCTGCCCAAATCTAGAGGGAATGAATAAATTTCGTACACGCAATGAGTAAAATTACTTTTTATATTTTGCAGCAAAAAAAAAAAAGATTCAGCTAATTAGAACTATTAATGAAACTTTTGAGATTTATTGCAAAATATTAGACTTTAATAACAATAGTTCAATGTGTTAATTCACTAATTGAAGTTGGACATCAATTAGATAATTACTAAAGATCAATCAACAATCAATACACCAACTGAATAATACTTTAAATAAGATCTAAACCAAACTTAATATCATAAAATACTAACGTCAAGAACTACAACAATGCAATGATTTTGTTATACATTAACAAAAAATTATGCACTAAAATTAGACTTTGTTTTTCACCTTGTGTCTAAAAACCAAGATAAAAAATTAATTTTTCAATGCAACTAAAAATCATACTAAGAACTAAATTTTTATCAATATTCTTGAAAATTATTTTTTTAGCCTATTTGTGAAGCAATTTTCTGCACATACTAAATCAGAAAGTTTATCAACAACTTCAATCACCACATGTACATAAACTTCTTCACATTAATAAAAAATTATTTTTTATGAATCAAAACCTTGCATAATCAATTAATTTCATGAATCAAAAGATTAAGAAAAAAAATCAAAACAACACTAAATTTTATCATGGTTCGACCACTTCGTCCTCGCTTGTGACCTACATCTAGTTCTTCTATCAATCGTTAAGAGATTTTCTTCCACTATTGTAAATGATGAATTTTTATGATTACATTAAGAAGCTCTTTGAGCCAATTCAACAAACACACTTTTATTCAATGCCTTCAACTCTTTGTGAATCTTGAAATCTTCAGTTCTTGAAAGAAAAAACCCTTCAAGAGTCACTTTGAATCACAATTGATACAACTGTAAATACAACCTCTATGAAGCCTTTTTACCTTGAATTTTCACCTCTTGTTGATTCAACCCTTCAATCTTGGCAATTCAATGAGAAATCTAAAAACCCCTAACTATCCCCAATTAGGGTAAAAAGAAATCTCTTATTTTTCTTTCCTCTTGATTGTAAATTCTTATTTAAAGACAATTGTGATACTTATTTAAAAAATCATTTATAGCAGTAACTAAATCAGATCGAGTTAAGTTAGAAAATACCTTAATTTCTTCATTTGCTGATTCACTAAATCTAGACATGTTGAAGCCTTGGATCTTTTCTCTAATATTATAAATTGCTCATCCTTGAGACCGAGCTTTGATATCATTTAAAGGTGCAAGCATAAAAATAGGGATTGAATTGTGTTTGACAAAGTTGATAAATTTTTACTAATTTAATAAAGGTTGATTGGTTTTTATGAATTACTTATATAAGAAGTAATCGAGTTTAGAGGCAGCAAATAATGCCATCATAAATAATTGGACACATATATTTATCTTGGTTAACTACTAACTTGACTACATCTATTTCCATCATTCAAAATGCTTTAATCCACGAACTCAAATACTTGAATTACAAAGCACCTGACTCTCTAAGTCAGTTTTCCCATGTAGCCTGACAAACCCAAACTTTTGAGGAACTAACTACCTTGACCCTATAAGCTAAGTCTTCTCAAACAGTCTGACAACCTCAGTTCTTTTAGGGCACACTAACACCACTATTGGGTTTGAATACAAAGGTTTGGAACTTGAGTAGTTGCTTCTAACAAGCTATTTATAATAATGACTATCACACTCTAAGAAAAACACTCAAAATATTTCTCATTCAAACAAGTTTTCTCTTTTTGAACTCTAAGATGAATTTCGAGTCTTGAGCTTGAGTTCTTCTACTCTTTTCTGATTTTTTTATGATCTTCTTCTTCAGCCTCGTATCTATTAATAGATAAAATTAGGGCTTCAATTTAGTCATTGTTTAATTCTGAATTGTATCTTCATTCCTAGTTTGATCAACAATGATGTTATTCAAAAATAATTCTAAACAAGATGTTTTTTGAGAATATGTTCTTTAGCCAATTCTTTATTTCTGAATCCAATCTGAGCGGATCTTCTATATTGATTATGTTCATATTTTATTCAGATTGAGTATGTAAATTCTTCAAATTAATTATGTTCGTAATTTGTTCATATTGAGTTTGTAAATTCATTAGATTTATTTTGTTCGTATTTTCTTCAGATTTAATTTATAAATTCTTCATATTGATTATGCTCGTATTTTGTTTAGATTGAGTTAGTTGATAACTCTTTATCATATGCATGTTTTTATTGTTTTTAATCTTACTTATCTTTTATTTATTAGTTAATTTAAGGAGTTATCTAATATATTTTGTTGATTTTAATTCTTTGATTTAATGAAATATTTATGTTCTTATTTCCCTAATTAAGTAGAGAATTTTTGTAGTTTTGCGTTTTTACTTTGTTTTAGTGCAGTGCTAAATTTTTGTAAGAAATCAACATGATCTATATGGAGTATTTCAGCCATATTTGGAGTTGTAGATGTCCAATGGGATTCAAACTAAGAGAAAATTAAAGCTAAGATCCATAGCTACAATGTTCATGAAGACATTAGAACCCAATTCAGACTCAAAAGAGGAGAAAAAATGCAAAAAACGTCAAACATAAGAAGTTTTGCGCCTAAAGCGCAACAGCTGTGCTTAGGGTGCATTTCCACCCTTTTGAATCTGTTGAGTCGCGCTTAAGAGCAAAAGCTGCGTTTGGGACGCATGGCACACGACAACATTCATTAAAACACATTTTTATCACTTTTTAGAGATCTTTTTTACTATTGGGAAGTTGGGAGACTTGTGCCCTATTTGAGCAGTTTTATCAAGAATCATTCATGTATTGTTCTTGTAATTATTCTCTAATCTCTATCTTTTCTATCTCTGTCATGAGTAACTAAACTCTATTTGTTAGGGATGAGCGTAACAAGATGAAAGCCTAATTTTTCTGATTTGATTTCTAGTTATATGAATGAGTTTATTGAATTATTTTTCTCATATATGTGTTTAGTGCTTTGTATTGCGTGATCAACATTAAAATGTTCTACGATTCATATTTTAAAACAAAAGTGAACTTTATGAATGCTTGAGATGAGAATTTAATGAATTTGTAGTCTATAGATAAATACAAGTCATGAAACAATTAAATTAGTTGCAAAGACAATAGTTTAACAAAAGAATTCCTACACATTAATACTTAATTCTAATCTTAAATCCACTAAGGAATTAGAGATTACTTCAGAATTAAAGGTTATAATATAAAGATATTAGGGCAAGAATAACAAAGAGAACTCGGTAATAATTCAATAGAGTAGTTCAGTAACTAGGATCAAATTACACACCAAGGTTGGATTTGAAATGAAACTCATCCCTGATATTTTTCTTATTATAAAGGATCAATTTTATGAATGTTATTAATTTAAATATTATTTCAATCAATTTGGGAACTTTTTGTTCAATTTTTGTAATTAAATATAATTCAATAGTAAAATGCAATCCTTTATTATTACTTGCAACGATTCAGTACATTTGCTGAAACACTGTCAAGTTTTTGGTGCTATTGTCGGGGATTGTCATATCAATATTGAGTTATAATTTATTTACTTAATTGAAATTTTTTACTTTGCTCATGTTTTTTTGTAAATAAATCTTGATCAAATCTTCTTGTAAATAATTCACATCTTCTTGTGATAAATCTTCAAATCATGACCATATCTTATTTTTCAACTTGATGAAAGATTTTCTTCAATCATAAATCTAAATCAAATCTGATTATAGATTTTCTTCAAAAACATTTTATATGTGGTATTAAATGAGCCAATATGAAGTTGCAAAAAATAAGAGAATCATGTGCATGATTCGAACCAGCATGTAATGTGATTTGAATCACATAGTCATAAATGGTATGACAATTTCAATTAACTTAAACTTTATTCAGAGGATTCAAATGAACTCAACTAAGTGATTCAAATCAACTTTCATGTGATTTCAATCACACTATTTGTTTTCCTAAAACACTTAAAGAAATTGTTGGTGATTCGAGTCAACTCAAATTAGTATTCAACTCTTTAAATTCACAAAAGTAGAATTGATAAAAATTTGTGATTTTAATACATTTATGAGATCCAACATGTTTGAGAATTAAATTGAATTTAACAATTATTTTAATGTATGTTTTGAATGTCAATTTTCACTTTTCTCTTAATCAACACAATACTATGATCGAAAAACTGGGTTTGAATGAAAGCTACTGCCTATTTTCTTTCTATTGTTCGAGGAGTTCAAAAATAAAGTTTTTGGTGTTGATTTGATGGGTCGGGTCATTGTGCTTAACACATAGCTTTTTTAAAGTTATCATTGTTGGATCTTTTGTTGGGGTATGCTGCAATCTTGAATAAGAAGATGATAAAATTGATGATGAAGAAGGTTGTATAAATAAATTCCAAAATGTGTGTATCACACTAAACTTTAGGTTCAATTCGCCCAACCAATCTATATATATATTGGATGCAAACATGTTAATCGACGAATCTCATTCAGGATACCTTGGAATCCTTGAAGTGAATTTCACATTCACATCAAGGTTATCGATCAATGGTATTTTACGGAATAAAGTTCATTCATTTACTCTCATGCACTAGAGAAAAGAAGAAATGACTCAGAAATATTTTTGACAGAAACTTGATTCATGTAACATGAAAATTGTGTTATATTTTTTGACTCTAAAGTATCTCTAGTTATACAGAGACTCATACCGATTGGTGAAAGAAAAAAACTCTTGAACTCATACCAATTGGTGAAAAAAACAACTCTTGAAAAAGATTGTGACCTTTGGTAACTTAACATATGCATTGGTTTGAATTGAACCTAAACATTGCAACCACTTGATCATGTTTTGTTCCTTTCAAATATTTTAATACTTTGTTAATAGCATGTCAATGTTCTTTACTTGAATTGCTTGTATACCGACTTAACTTCCGACAACATATGATATATCCAGTCTGATACAAGCCATGACTTATATCAAACATCTTATTACCTTTTATATTCTTGATAGTGTTGACTAACTATCACAAAATCATGACACTTTTGTCACTTAATCTCTTGACATTGTTGTATCACATATAATTAATAAACATCTCAACTATCACATACACAAATTTTTATGTCATTCTACCATATACTATATTTAATAAGCATCTCAATTTAAAATTCTAATTCTCTTTTCAATATATCCAAGACCAAGATATAATATGTTGAATGCATTAAATATATATTGTGATAAACTATGAAAGCATGATCATAAAAATTTCTCATAATCAAACATCATAAAGTGGGTCCAAATATGTAAATAATCTATTTCTTAACAAATAAGAATTCATTTCATTTCTATTAAAGAAACCATTTCTTTATAGTTATACTATATCTAATACATGCATCATGAATTCTATTTGTTAATTCAAGTTTTATATTTAAATGTGTTCTACGTTAAATCTAAATTAATAAGTATCACAATAGAAAATAAACAATGAATAAAATCATTAAGATTTTCTACTACTTTCTTTCATGAACATTTATCAACTTACAATAATTTTAAAATATATACCCAAATTATTTTTAATATGAAGATAAAAAAGAAACAATTACTTGCATGCACATATAATATGAAATTATGAATTAATACATATAACAATTTCTTGTATGAAGCAACAATTTTTTCTTATGGTACAATCATAATCCATCGTGAAATAACACAACTCTTCACTAAACTTTTCAATTGTATACCTTTCAAACATATACTTTCGAACACGTTTGATTCAAAAAAAAAAAAATCGGATCATAAAAAATAACTATCTACCATTTTTCAAATGATTCTGATGGTGGAAAACTATAGTATTAAATTTATCCATGTTATAGGAAAACTTAAAACTAACAACCATGCATCAAAATAAATTTAAATGCAAATTTTTTAAACTATCATAATCATATGGAATGAACATCAAAACTTATATTAGGTTTGCATATATTTATAACACCATATATAAATATATAAATATTTGTGTACCTTTCACCGTAGTCATCTAGAAATAGTATATGTGTGTTCGTTTCTTCATCAAAATTGCTAGCAATGTTCACAAATAAATTGTAAATCATAATCGAACCTAAAGATTGTAGGATATTTTGTTGGGGGTATGCTGCAAATCTTAAGTAAGAAAATGATCAAATTGATGATGATGAAGCTTGCACAAATAAATTTCAAAGCGTGTGTATCTCACTAAGCTTTAGATTCGATTCGCCACCACCAAGTTATATATATTGGAGTCAAACGGGTTAACTGGTGAATCTCCTTCAAGATATTTTGGAATCCTTGAAGTGAATTGCACACTCACATTAAGCCTATCGATCAATGGTATTTTACGGAGTAAAGTTCATTCATTTACTCTTGTGCACTAGAGAAAACAATAAATGACTCAAATATTTTTGATAGAAATTTGATTCATTTAACATGAAAATTGTGTTATATTTTCTCCTATAAAGTATCTCTATTTATAGAGAAACTCATACCAATTGGTGAAAGAAAACAATTCTTGAAAAATATTGTGACATTTAGTAACTTTACAGATCCATTAGTTTGAATTCAACTCAAATATTACAACCACTTGATCAAGTGATAGATTAAGCTATTTAATTTTGCTACATTAATATAGCTATTAGAGAATTCCAAATATATTTTGGAAATTCCCCTCACAATAATCGTTAGGATTGAGTTTCTCGAGTTGGGTAACATAATTTGTTCCTTCTCAATTTAGGTTTTTTGTAATGGTAATCGACATCGCCATAAGCGCCACAGACAAAATGACTAGCTGTCAACGTTGCCACAAACGAGCGCACAAAAATTGGCCTCCAAATCAACTTTGCTATGCCATAACTATAAGGAAGCAATCAATCTTGACTACATAACTTGTACCCACATAAAAATATAACTCAGAGACCGAAGATGGTTGAGATGTTTTTCATATTCTTTAGGCATCTAACCCTGAATCCACCCCATTTGTAAAGTTGTTAGTAATTTTAAATATATGTTCTTATTCATTTTATTTAATAATTTTTATAAGATTAAATATAATTTTAGTATCTATTTATGACCTTTTAAGTTTAGTCCGTGAAAAAATGTTTTTCACTTTTAATTTCTATTTTGATTTTCTAGACACTAAAAGTAGTAATTTTTTACAAATTTTTTTACTAATAGGGATTATAAATGAATAAAAAAATTTGTGACTAAAAAGTTGAGATTTTTATCTAATAACTATTATTTTATTATTTTAATTATATTATAAATATAAATTTTAAATTTATTATTTTATATATATGACATGTGTGGGACGGAGAAACTCGACCCTCGTCAAAGAAGGGGATGAAAATCTAAATTTGAACATTGACAAGAAAATGGGGTAGGGGTGAGGAGTCAAATTCCGCCGCTCGCCCTATTGTCCTACCTTGTTAAACTTTTGGTCAATCATTGACTATAATACCATAGTAGGATCATGAAGTAGTCTGAGGATCGCCACATTGATCTAAGAGCAATTATACAAATGGTTTGGACAACACATTTTCATCTAAAACCTTATTTATCTTAGTTTAACTTGACAAGTTAAGTTTCTATAAAAATAAAAAAAATGTATTTCTCAAAATTCAAACTAATCAAACCTGTTGGAATTTTAACAAATTATCCAAAAATTATAGATACAAATTATAGGATATAAATTGATATAACAATGTGTACCTTGAGAAAATAGGGTTGAATCGATAGTTGTCTTTGAGAAGGGGAGAATGTGAAAAGATGAATTGTCATCTTACTGATGATATGTGGCTAGGGTTAATCTAACCTAATAAGATAGTAAGAGTTTAGAGGTACCTCTCAGTAAACTAACCAAAGAACGATCCAATCAATCACTTGTAATTATACCCATACAAAATGTCCATGTATTTTATAATATTAGTGCATTAAAGAATATAATAGTTGATTTAATTATTTATCTTTTATTTAATTAATTTAGTCAAACCATTAAATTCAACGTAAACGACACATTTAAGACACCGTCTTAAACATAAAGATAAAGATAATTGTTAAATTATATATCTAAAAAATTACGTCGTCGATCGTTGTTAGAATTTTGAATATTTTCTAAATAAAAATCAACATTGATAAGTGTTCCGATCCACTTTATAATTTGTTTCAATTAACAATCAAAATATTAAAATTGTTTGAGATCAATCATAAATATTTAAAAATCATATCATATTGTATAACTTTTTTTATACTCACATTACATTAATTAAACAATATTGTGTAATATTGTCTTAATACAAACATATGAAAAAGTTAGTGTGATTGGGGGAGGTAAATGTAAATCATTTTATAAGTGTTTAGTGAGTGAAACTTTTTCCTACTTTGAGCTGAAGTAGTATCCATTTGAACATGATATGAATTATTAATATTTTTAATCTTTCGAAGATAAAATACTAATAATTTGATTTTTTTTTACATCAATGATTTTATTTCTTGTTACTCTCTTTAAAGCAAGTTTAGATCTTTAAATTACGGGAGTTATATTTGGACATCCTTAACTTTTCAATATCAATTTAACACTTCATTTTTTTTTATAACGTTATAAGTTTAGATCGTTAAAGTTCATTAAACTGTGTAACTAGCGTTATAATGAGAAAGCTCCATCCACCTTCTATGAAGTGCTAGAAAGTAAGACTAAAATATCTTGCATAGAATAAGGGCCATTTTGAGGTCTTACACCATGACTACACATTATGTCATTCAAAACAAGTGACTCTGAAGTCTTATACCAAACATTAATAACAAAATGAAAAAAAAGTAAGATTAAAAGAAATTACATTTGAAAATCATCAATATATTACATCTATCAAATAACTACTATTCATTATTTTTTCTCTCTCATAATGTAAATTGTAATATTGGATGGATGTCATAAAATATTTTCCTTAAATTACTTGTGTAAGAACAGTGAAGTATTTAATTTTAAAAAACTAGTGGACAGTTTGCTAGCGACATCTTCGCTCGTTTTTTTTATATGAAAAATTAGTCTAATTAAGTCTTTGATTTGGATAGACCCTCATGAAAAAGTAGTGGCACTTATAAATCACCAACCAACTAGGTTTTAATAATATCGACAATAGAAGTTTTAATCAGGATTTTTATTGAATATGAGTAAACTATTTATCAATTAAACTAATATTTATTGGTAATTATGTCTTTACTATTATTATTTTTAATTAAATACACTTTTGATTATCATATTTTAACTAAAACATACAATTTTAATCTTTCTATTTTTAAATATGAGGTTTTAGTTCCTCTATTTTACAATTTTCAAGATTTTTTTCCAAAACACAATTTATGTATCATGTTCTTTAGTGATGAAGAATTATATTTGTCTATAATTGTTATAGTTTTAAATATCTTTTTAATATAAGTCAACATTGATAAGTGGTCCGATTCAATTTATAATTTGCCTCAATTATAACAATCAAATTATTAAAATTGTTTGAGATCAATCAGAAGTATTTGAAAAGTCATATCACATTGTATAGTTTTTTTACATTCACATTACATAAATTTTTTTTACACTCACATTACATAAATTAAACAATAAAAATGAAACAGTATTATGTAATATTATCTTAAGCTTTTTCCTACCTTGAACTGATGCATCGTCCATTTGTATGTGACATAACTTATTTAATATATTCTAATCTTTCAAAGATAAAATACTAATAATTTGACTTTTTTTACATCATTGATTTATTTCTTGTTACTCCATTTGACGCAAGTTTAGATCTTTAAATTACGGGATTATATTTAGACGTCCTTAACTTTCCAATATCAATTTAACACTTATCTTTTCTATATTCTTTATCGATAAATAAACAAAGTTCATTAAACTGTCTAATTAGCATTGTAATAATGAGAAAGCTTCACCCACATTCTATGAAGTGCTAGAAACTAGAAAGTAAGACTAAACTAAATTACAATTTAAAATCATCAATATATTACATTTATTAAATCATTATTTTTTTCTCTTAAAGTGTAAATTGAAATATTGGATGGATGTCAAAAAAATATTAAATTGCTTGTGTAAGAATAGTGCAGTATTTAATTTAAAAAAACTAGTGGACAGTTTGCTAGCGACATCTTGGCTCTTTTTTTATATGAAAAAGTAGAGACGAGTTAAGCATTTGAATTCACTAGATTATGATAGATCGTCATGGATCCATAAGGCGGTAGTTATAAATCACCTACCAACGAGGTCTTAATATCGACAATAGAAGTTTAATTTACATTTTTATGGAATATGAGTAAACTATTTATCAACTCAACCAATATTTATTGATAGAGATGTCTTTGTATTATTATTATTATTATTATTATTATTATTATTATTATTATTATTATTAATTTTGGACGTAAATACACTTTTAATTATCATATTTTAACTATAATACAATTTTAATCTTTTCATTTTTAAATACGAGGTTATAGTTCCTTTATTTTACGATTTTCAAGATTTTTCCCCAAAACACAATTTGAGGTTTATTTTATGATGTGCCATGTTCTTTAATGATGAAAAATTATATTTGATGATGTGCTATTATTAATTTAGATAAAAAACAATAGACTAGAAGTCTTATTACAACATTTTTTTCTTTAGTTTTATTGTTCAAAGGTAGTCTTATTCTTCTAAAATATACGATTTTTGGTTCAAATTAACAGTCACATTATTAAATGTAACTTTGCTTTCATAAATAAATATGGAATATCATATAAAAAAATAAGTTTCGATTAGAGTTGTTGAACTTCTCAAACAAACTCTTTTTTTAAATCATAAATTATATTTTTATGGGAAAGTTCAACTTATAATTATGTTTTAAAATTGTTTCCCTCAATCAACAATATCAATATTATTAGACTTAACATTTTTTTATAATAATCTATATTTTAATCCAAAATCTCCATTTTACTTGTGTAAATTTGCATATTGTGTCATTTTATTTATAAATCACAAAAATTATTTCCTTTCAAATCACCACGTAACATATACAATATATATATAAATTCCACACTCTTAATTACACGCATTATTCATGGTTTTCATGACCGATTTGATCATAATCGTACATAGTTTCAATTGATTGTCCAAGGTATGGTGCTCCATGAACAACTAAATCATCAGGCAATGGTTTCTCCTGAAGCATGTAATAACCTGTAGAATTAGAACACAAATTAAACAGTGGATTAAAACAAATTGAAAAAAATAATACAAATATAGAATAATTAATTAGGAGGTTAAAAATGAAATTAATGACCAGTAAGTGAAGGGATAGGAATGTCATAGTAGTAGGTGGATGGCCTTCCAAAGTCTTCAGAGTATGGTGGAGAGAGCACATCAAGTATTGCACATGTAGTCAAAGCTCTAAAAGAATGAATGTTTCCACCATTTCTTGGAAATAATATGGATGGCTCATGTGGTGCTTTCATTACTTCATCTACTACCCTCCCAGCCAATCCTACTGCAACAACACAACCATCGTCAATTTTAGTAACACTTTACAAAATTAATTATTTTGTTAAATTTAATTCCCTAGATGTTTAGTTCATTAGATTTAGTTAGTTAATTGGTTAATTTTAGAGCTATTGTATTCATTGTTTTAGAGTGTGTTTAGATAAAGTAATTGAAAATTATGGAAAAATTAAAATTTTTAAATGCTTCAATTGAATTTCTTTCATTTCTATATTTTGTTGTTTGAAAAAAAATGATTCTTCAAAATTAGACTATTTTTTAAAATTTTAAAAGTTTTAAAGCAAAAATGAAAATTATATTTCGGACAACTGATATTTCAAAAAAGATGAGGAACTATTATACAATTTTTATGGCCTAGTTTGCAAAAAAAGAAAATAAAAATATAGGATTGACATATGAATTTTGAAGCATATAGAATCAAATTTGTAAATTTGCAAAAAATTTAGAGAGTGTTTGATGATTTATATACTATAAAGTAAAGAGGGAATTTGAAATTCTTAAATTTTAAGTGATATGTGAAACTCTTTAAATTTAACTTTGACAAAATATTTCATTAAATCTCTTCATTTTAAAAATCCAAACAAGGAAATTTGTTTGAACTATTTGAATTCCCTCTAAAAAGTTACCTTTCTTAAAATAATTCCTTCATCCTGATACAATTTAAGGATTTTTCTTTTGTACCAAACTCTTAAATAGACACAAATAATAATTTAAGAAAAATTATTGTTGAATTTATCACATTTGTTGAAAGTATGTCTAATGTATTGAATAGGTCACTATCATTTCACAACATATAAAATTACATTCCATTTATAAAAATATTTCTAGTGTTTTGTGTATAAGGTATGTGTATTATTTATGTGTGCTTTGTAGAAAACCTTTACTCCTCTTATATCAATTATAAAATAAAGTGAATCAACAAAAAAATAGATATATTTAATTTAATTTTTTTTATATCAACCTGAGGGAGTATTCTATAGACTAGTAATTATTCTTACTTGTTTGGCACTTGGTACTATCCAAATTGATCCAGTCATAAGCTTTAACATAGACAGAGCCATACAAAAGTTTGCTCAAAACTGTCATTCCTGGGTGATCATGAAGTGGAAATTCTTTCCCTGCTGGAAGACAGAACACACCAATCTGCATATATTCATAAACTTCATAAGTATTAAACCAGATCACTTGGTTATTAACTATGATAAAATATAACTAATTACATTAGGGAATTGAAATAATAAAAAATATGTGACCACGAATTTGGTCACATCAAAGTTTTTAATGTTTCTATAATGTAGATGCAATTGAATCTGATCAGTTAAATTTGATTGTGATTCTCGATAATATCAGACACATGAATGGAACTATATGTCATTTAGACAAAGCTATCATAGAATAATAACTTTTTTCTACTTACAGAAAAATTGTCACATTCATGAATATGAATGTATGTTATTTCAGAGAAGCTTTGTCCACAAAGCAATCCCCTGCTGCCATCAACGTTTGCATCTGATGTAGGAGAATCGCAAAACCCGAACTCGTCGATTCCTACATCTATTGCTTCAATTTTGTCTGCAAATTCATTCACCTCAAACCTAAGGATCAGTCTTTTCATTGTCATACTGTATTGAATCAAATATATATATATATATATATATATATATAGAAGTTAGGAGAAAAATATGAAGACAAACAAAACAATTCAAATAATTTATATTCGTCATGATATGTAAATTATATAATACATATAAATACTAACACTTGACAACTTAAAAATAAGAATGGTAAGAGTATAACCTTATAATATTAAGAGTCGAAATTGAAATTTAAATCTCATCGAATACAGTTATAAAATGACTATCAATATCATTTTATTAATAATAGTTTTTCAATGTTAATCTAGATAGAAATAGAAAGAAAAAAAGAAACTATTTAGAAACCAACCTAGCAAATTTTTGAGGTAATGAATCTGTTGAAAATTTGGAAGCCTAGAAAACAAAGCATAGCAAGCATCATATAGCATTTGTATTTTGTTCATTTTCATTATTTTAGTGTTAATTGGAGTCCTATAATTGTGTTGTGGGGCAGATCATTTTTAAAGCATAACATGTAGATGGACGGTGACTCCACTATAAAGGGAAAGGACATAGAATAAGTGAAAAAAGAGGGATTATGAATAATGTTTAACTAAACCTTGGGTATAATCTGACTTAATATTATATTACAATGGGCTTCTTTTGTTTCAATTTTTTCTCTTTTGGGAAAGGGAAAGGTTTTTTTATTAGTCAAGGTGGGCACGGAAGCTTCAAACAGTCAAGTTTTGAACATAGCTTCTGCCCATGTTTAAAGATAAAATATGGGCTTTAGGTATAGTCAACAAAAAGTTGGAAAAGAAAGGATACACTATCATTTTAGTCTCTCAAAATATAAGACATTGTTGTGTTGTTTTTTATTTTTGTAATTATAATTTATGGTTGAATATAATTTTAGTTGCTATAAAATTTACATTTTTTAATTTTAATTTTTATAAAATAAAAATATAACTTTTAGGTCTTATAAAATATCTAACAAATACTTTAGTCTCAGCTGAAACAAAATATGTATAATTGTCTTTCAACTTTAAAAATATTAAATAATTTTTTGTAAGTATATATGTTTAGTACATTAAAAAAATTTCCTCCATAAAAATTCAGAAATTTTTAACTTGAGATGGATTCAATATGAATTTTTAAAATATACAAAACTAAATATTAATAAAACGAAAATATGGATTTAGAAATCGAATTTTAGATCA
>JBBPBT010000850.1:25649273-25671066 GCA_037974875.1 Cicer bijugum | reverse complement strand
TAAATATATAGAATTAAATCAGTTTTTAGTTCCAATAAAATTTAAAAATTTTGTTTTTTGTTTTTGTAAAAATAATTAAATTTTTTTAATTTCTATAAAATTATTCTACTCTTTTAGTACTTAGTCAAACGAAACACCCTTCAATTTTAAATTTTTAAATGATATTTTACAATCATGTGTAGAATATTATTAAAAGTTCATGCACACAAATTTATAATTTTGTAAATATCATATGTTCAAGATTAAAGTCATTAAAATATGAATCTATAAATTGAATTTTAAATTCATTTTTTATGATGGAACTTTTTTATAGTGTTGTAAACATATATATAAAAAAATCATTTAAAAATATATGGTGATGTTTAAACATCGACTCAAAATGCTTACATCATAATTTTATAGATATTAAAAAATGAAATTTTCATATGGAAATTAAAAATAAAATTTTTAAAATTAATTTTATTTAGTATTAAAAATTTATTTAATTCAAATATAAATATAAAAACTTTTGGATATAGATAATAAGTGAAGAGGGAGCAATCACTATCTAGATGGAATTAGAGGCCACATTGTGGATTCTTAAAGGTGTAAAACTAATGCAACTTTCTTCACATATTCTCATATAACTGAGTTTGGGAGACGCATTTGGAATGCGCAAGCAAGTTTTATCCGGGGGCATGGTCCACTTGTTGTCTCGTTGACATATATACAAAAAAACAAAATTATTCTCTTAATTTTATTTTCGATAATAATTTTGTTTTTTTTTCTTTTATTATTTTATATTTTTAAATAATTGTAATAATATTTTTTAAGTAGATTTCCGTTAAAGTAATGTTAAAAAACTCTCAATTTTGTTTTCTCCTTCCCAATTCCAAAATATTTGTTTGTGCTTCTCCTCTCTCATCCATGAAAACTCATTTGAACGATAAGAAGACGAAATTGAAGAACACACTATCAGAATCAAGCTTGAAAAAGACAGAAGAAGAAGAAGAAGAAAAAATATAATGTGTTTTTTTAATTATGATGTTTAGTAATTTTGATTTATTGTTTTATTTTTCCTGAATGCATTTATACTTTAAATTTTTGTGTTAGAGTTTAGTTGGGTCCTTATGGTATTTATTTTTTGCATAGTTGATTCTTGAATGAGGTTATTCTTGCATGTGTTGTTTATTGGGGTTTAGAGTTTGTGGTCCACACATACATATTCCTTTCTTTCATGAGGTTAGGTTTGTGGTCTCTACCATTTGATTATAATTTTCTTTTAATGATTTTTTTTTTTGTGTTTTCAATGTATAAAAAGCATAATGGATGTCTTTTTTGTTGATGTCCAGCATGGAAGGTATTTTGTGGATAACACAATGAAAGTGTATGAAGGTGAAGTGTCAAATTGGAAATGTGATGTTGACAAGTGGAGTTAATTTGATATTTCTAATACTTTTAAAGAAATGGGTGATAGAGTTTCAGCAAGTGTACTGAATCATTGCAAGTAATAATAAAACGGTAGTACCGAGTGTCGAACTCAAGGATTGCGTTTTACTATTGAATTATATTTAATTATTAAAATTGAACAAAAGGTTCCCAAGTTGATTGAAATAATATTTGAAATTAACAACAATAATAAAATTGATCTTTTATAATGAGAAAAATGTCAGGAATGAGTTTCACTTCGAATCCAACCTTGGTGTCTAAATTGATCCTAGTTACTGAATTCCTTTATTAAATTGTTACCGAATTCTCTTTATTATTCTTGCCCTAATGTCTTAGTGACAAAACCTTTAATTCCAAAGTAACCCCTAATTCCTTAGTAGATTTAAGATCAGAATTAAGCATTATCGTATAGAAATTCTCTTGTAAATTATTGCTTTGCAACTAATTTAAATGGTTTCATGACCTGCATCTATCCCTAGACTACAAATTCATGAATTTCTCATCTCAAGCATTTGTAAAGTCCACTCCCGTTTCAAAATACAAATCGTAGAACATTTTAATGTTGATCAAGCAATAAAAAGCATTAAACACATAGATGAGAAAAATAATTCAATAAACTCATTCATATAACTAGAAATCAAATCAGAAAAATAAGGGTTTCATCTAGTTACACTCATCCCTAACAAATAGGGTTTAGTTACTCATGACAGAGATACAAAAGATAAGGATTAAAGCAGAATTACAAGAATGATTCATGGATGATTCTTGATAAAACTGCTTCAATGGCATTAGAAACGGCCGTCTTTGAGTTTCTATGCTAGGGCACAAGTCTCCCAACTTCCCAAGAGTCAAAAAGATCCCTAAACAGTAAAAAAATTGCGTTTTTATGAATGCTGATGCGCGTCACGCGCCCCAGGCGCGGTCTTTGCGCTCCGGGCGCGTATTTACAGTACTGAATGGCTGGAAATGCGCTTCAGGCGCGCAGGGCGCGCTCCAGGCGCACAACATCTGCTATCTAACGTATTTTACATTTTTCTCATCTTTCGAGTCTGAATTTGGTTCCGGTGTCTTCATCAAAGTTCTAGATATGAATCTTAGCTTTCATTAGCACTTGGATTGACTCCAAATGGTCATCTAGAACTCCAGATATGGCTGAAATACTCCACATAGGTCATGTTATTTTTCACCAAAATTCAACACTGCACTAAAACAAAGTAACAACGCAAAACTACGAAAAATCTCTACTTAATTAAGCAAATAAGAACAAAAACATTTCATTAAATCAAATAACTAAAATCAACAAAATATATAAAATAACTCATTAAATTAACTAATGATTAAAGATAAATAAGACTAAAATCAATAAAAAATATGCATATGATGAAGAGTCATCACAACCCCAAACTTAATCTATTGTTTGTCCCCAAGCAAGATTTAATTTTGAATTCGGTGCAGTTAAAAGCAAACTTAAACTCAATTGCTCAATTCAAATCAAACTCATTTCTCAAAGTTTCAGCTACTACAAAACATCCATCATACTCTATGGTTGCTTACAAAAATAATAAGGTTTGTACACCTTGGCTTTCATTTATAAAATTCAACTCTCTCTTCACACAATCTCACCAAAATTTCTCTCAAGTGTTTAGAAGGGTTATGAATTTATCACTCAAATCCTAGAGCATGCATCGCGCTACCATAGGCTTGAAAAAAAATTCTAGTTAGCAATCACAATGCAGCAAACACATACATTTTTGGAGGACTTTCGGGTTGTAATGGGGCTTAGGTAAAGGTAGGACATTTTGGGATAGTAGGTGTAAGACCCATAGTTTTAAATCCTAAATCATACAATTTTAAGGTATTTTGTGTGGAATTTCTTAGGCTGTTAGCCCAGTTTTTGGTATTGAGTGAGTTAAATGCCAAAAATATATTTTTGGAAATTGGATTAAAATTATTTATCGGAAAATAATTCATTTACGTTACGAAGGATTTAATATCGGACAATTTTGTTAACCATATCTCGGGTTGCTGAAAATTGTACCGGTCAATTGAGTTGCGACGAGAGTAGATATTTTTTATTAAATTAGATTAAGAGGGGAATGAAATGATGGGGGTAAGAGTTGTTAGATAATTGTTGGTTTTGTTTTAATTATAATATATTAATATATAAATCTATATATTTATATATTGTATGTAATATATGTAATATATGTATATATATATATATATATAAATATATATATATATATATATATATATATATATATATGGTTGGAGGGAAATAGGAGAAAAGGAAATAGAAAGAAAAGAAAATAAAAGGAAGGAAAAGCAAAGGAAAAACATTTCCATCTCCTTCCTCTCCTCTGCCTCGCGAAAACCTTTCCCTCCTCTTTTTTCTTCTTCTTGGTTTTGCTTCCTTTTTCGTTCTTTGACTTCAAGAATAGAAACCCAAGGATTAGTGGATAAGAGAGCAAGGTTTTCTCAGCTTCATACTTCCTCGTTTTTTCGAAAACGAAGAAAAACGGTGTTAGGGATTTCAAAACCGTCAAACACAAACCTCCCCGTTTCATCTAGATCTAAGCCTCCTTTCAAGAAGTGATAGAAGGGAAGGTGGCTCACCTCCGTGCTACGGTGCTAGTGGACAAACTTTGGACCCGACGTTGTGAGCGGAGATTTTACCGGATTTACTCGCGGTACCATAATCGCACGTTAAAGCTAACGTGAAGGTAAGGGCTCCTTCCAAACTTTTAGTTTGCATTTAGGGACCTACTTGTGGTTGTGTGGAAAAGAATTTGTTAGGGTTGAAGCGTTGATTTGGGGAAAATCGATTTACCCAATCGATTTTGTAATATGTTTTTCAAAACCATTTAAGAAATCGATTTAGCAAATCGATTGGATTCATTACAGGAGCTCAGCAAATTAACGAAATCGATTTGGTCAATCGATTGGCTCTTCATTAAATCGATTTGTCCAATTGATTGGCTTCAATACAGGAGCCCAGTTTTTCCTTAAATCGATTTTCCCAAATTCACGACCTGCATCTATCCCTATACTACAAATTCATGAATTTCTCATCTCAAGCATTCGTAAAGTCCACTTCTGTTTCAAAATACAAATCGTAGAACATTTTAATGTTGATCAAGCAATAAAAAGCATTAAGCACAGAGATGAGAAAAATAATTCAATAAACTCATTTATATAACTAGAAATCAAATCAGAAAAATAAGGGTTTCATCTAGTTACACTCATCCCTAATAAATAGGGTTTAGTTACTCATGACAGAGATACAAAAGATAAGGATTAAAGCAGAATTACAAGAATGATTCATGGGTGATTCTTGATGAAACTACTTCAATGGCGTTAGAAACAGTCGTCTTTGAGTTTCTATGATAGGGCACAAGTCTCCCAACTTCCCAAGAGTCAAAAAGATCCAAAAAAACAGCAAATGATGAGTGACCCATAAATTATGGGTTTGATGAGGTCCAAATAGGTGGCAATGGACATGAAGGACATTGAGGGGTAGGTGGTACGGAAACCGATTGTCTAGGTGAAATTAAGAATAGGAAGGGTGCAAGTAGGAAATGATCTAATACTATTAAAAAGAAGAACAAAGTACTTGATAAATAAAGAGAGAGACCTAGGAAACATATTACTGTCAAGAATTATTAAGATCGAATCCAAATAGTACTCTTAAATTACTAGTCCAAGCTACAATTTTGGAGGTAATTGATAAAGATTATGTGGAAAGACCGTTTTTACCAAGTTTTCAACCCTTATATATGTGTCTTAATGGATGTAAAGAGAGTATCTTGATTTGTAGACCAATTATTGTACTTGATGGTTGTTTCATTAAAGGGTGTTACAGAGGTACGATTCTTGTTATTGTGGGTAGTGACTCAAATGATCAAATGCTTCCAATTGCTTTGACTACAGTTGAAGGTGAGACAAGAGATTTTTGGACCTAGTTCCTTAAATTATTAATTGATGACTTGGACAGACAACAAGCATGCAGATTCTACACTTTTATATCTGATTTACAAAAAGTATTCATTACTCATTTATGTTAATTTATTCATTTATGTTAATTTTTCTTGTTTATGTTATGGACTATTATTGGCAATAGATGAGCTACTTCTTGGGGTTGAACAAAGGTTTTGTGCAAGACATCTCTATAACAACTTTAGAAAAAAGCACCAAGGAAAGAAGCTTAAGAAATTGATGTGGAAGGCAGCCAAATCAACATATCCTCAACCACGGGAAAGAGAAACGAAGGAGTTAAGGAAGGTTAACGAAGATTCCTACAAATATTTGGTGAAGATTTGATATGATCATATTTGTCATGAATCACTTTAAGGATCGTTCTAGGTTGGAAACTTACATATTGGAGCCAAAATCATGTTTTGCTTCAGAGTGCAATAACTAGAGCTACAAAACTTAGAATCGGGAGATTCCAAAATGAGGTAAAAAAAAGATATCATGAAATGCAAGTTAGATTGTTGAATCACTGAAATAGATAATTTAAAACATGAGATATGAGCGCAAGTTATTGGATGTAAAGGAAACTGAAATTTATAATTCAACAAACAAACCAAGAACATAATTGGTGCCACAATCTAGGGATTGATAAGTCGAAAAGAACTTCACAAGGATTAACAACCTTGATAAGTTCAAAGTGAATTATTTCAAGAACTCTAGAGAGCAACGTCTCACAAAATATGAATATGTTTAAAATCTCTTTTGCATAAGCTAGGGGTTTGCCTTTTATAGTGACCCAATTTTACAAGTTCTCCAAATTTGGTCCAACTCAAGTTTTTACTATTAGACCTAAATGTTCTTACTAATTTAGTCTACTACTTTAATTAAAACTAATATTAAAAATTGATAACACATAGATACAACCTTCATTCCTTAACTTCTTATATTTGGATTAATCAATTTACTATCTTAGGCTTCAATTTTTCATGAGTTGGACTTACATCAGATAAAGTGACTATCAAGTTATTTATAACCTCTTTTTCCTTCTTTGACCTTGCTCTTGTCCTTGGAGTTCCAAGACCTTCAATATCCTCTATGCTTCATTCCTTGGTTATGATTTCAATGTACTCATCAAGATTCCACCAAGGTTTTGGTCAAAGTCAAGGTTCAATTTCTCTTCTAAATGTGATGTGCTTGTCAATTATATGTCAGAGACATTCTATAGTGTCATAGTTAAACCCAAAAGGGTACCCATAATGACAATGCTTGAAGACATCAAATGGTACTTAATGGAAAGGTGGGCAACAAATAGAACTAGATTAGAAATGTACACTTGTTCTATTTTGCCTTAGATCAAGAAAAAGTCAAAAAACGAACAAGAGTTATCAAGAATGTGGATGCATAGGTAATACTATGGTTCTATTTTTTTAATTCTTGTTATGCTATGATTGTTTTGTCGTAAGAATTTCAGTTATGTGTGTTAATCATGTCATGTGTTAATTTTGGATTTATGTTTATTCCTATTGATCAAGGTATGTTAGTGAAAACATATTTGAAGTTAGTAACATCAATCATACAGAAGAAAAGTTTGTGGTATCATTAGAAAATAGATCATGTGCATGTAGGAATTGGATGTTTAGTGGAATTCCTTGGTGCCATGTAGTTTGTTTCTGCAACTTCATCAAACAAGATCCATACGACTTGATTCTAACATATTATATGCGAGAGGCAAATGAGGCTTGTTACAATTTTGTCATTTACCCAACAAATGGGCATAATATATGGCCTCGAACTCCTTATCATGATGTCTGACTAACCACCACCATCAAGAAGGCCTAAAAGGTCAAGGAACAAAGATGGTGATGAGAAATATAAGGACTTAACAATGATTAGTAGGAAAGGGATGCCAAGTAATTGTACAAAGTGTAAGCAACCTGGTCATAACAAGACAATATGTCCAAGCAAAATCCAAGGAAGCCATACTCAAACTCAACTTGCCCATGCCCAAACTCAACCTCACCAGGTCAAAAGACTAGCCACATAAACCCAAACTTAATTTGTCCTAGCCCAAACACAACCTGTCAAATCTAGAGGCAGACCTAGGAAAAACCAATCCACACAATCCCGATTTAAACCTACTTAGTCCCAGCCTACACAAGCTCAGTCTGAGCTTGCTCAAGTCAAGCTTGGACAAGCACCACAACCTCGTTATGAGCCTACAAAAGCTCCCAGAGGTAGGCCTAAGAAAAAATAACATGTGCAAGCTTAAACCTAGCTTGTTGAAGCTCATTCTCAAACTGCTCAATGTCAACCTATTTTTGCTGCAACACAACGAGTTCAAGCTCAATCAAGTACATTTAAACCAAAGTTCAAAAAATGAAGGATATAGTATTAGGATCTGTCACTTTTAGATATGTCATCTGTTTATGTCTTTGCTTAAGCTCAATCAAGCCCTTTTTGTCAGTCAAACACTTTTTGTCAGTTTATGACCACTTTATGTCAATTTGTGTCTTTTATACCACTAGCATGATGTTTACTTTTTTTTTTGAATGGAATGGAGTATGTTTGTGAAATGAATTATGTGCAAGAATGAATTATGAATGAAATAGACTTTGGCAAACGACATAACTTATAACAATTGATCATAACATAGTAATTGATGCAAGTAAAATACATTAATAGTTCAAAAAACCACAATGTCTCTTACAACAAACTCAACCAAATTACATTACTTCATACTGATAACAAATCTACTACATCAACCTTAAGAAAATTACATCAACTATGGTAAGCTTATTTTAGAGCTAAGGTCAAAAATAAAACAGCACATGTTACACGAAATAAAACACATAAAAATAGTAGCAACATCGTCTTCATTGAATGTGGATGCGTTTATGTATGTATTTGTTGTGAAGTTCTCATTTGTGCTTGAAGTCTATAGTTTGAATCCCAAACAAAGTAATTGCATCTACATTCAATGTTAGAAATCTACAATTGATGTACAGAGACAACATTAAAATAATTTTTATTTTAACTGAACTAACCTCCAATACATAATAAATTTTTAATCTGAACCAAAAGCCGTAAATCCAAGAACCCTAAAATGAGAAAATCAATCTAAAAACCAAGATCCTGAAACCCAATCTAACAACCTCTAATAAAAGAACCGAAAACTCACTTAATGTTGCCTTAATGAAAACTCACTTAAATGGTAACATTGAAATAATTTAAAAACATAAATACTGAAATAAAAAAAAAAAAAAAGATAAATGGCTACATTGTCACTTGAAATTAAGTTAAAGGACCATATGAGTAATTTTTCCTATAAATAACTATACTTTTACCCGTATATAATATACCGCAATAAAAAGTTAGCTACATTTTAGTAGATAATATTTTATAGAAAATAAAATTATATATTTTGAACATAATTAAAAACACAATACGTGTATAAAATTAACAACATTTGATAAGATTATTTATTTCAACATTTGAAAACTTTTTTAATGTGATGTTTCAAATCCTTCATTGATATAATTCTTGAATTAACAACATAAAAATATAATCCAACATATTAATGATTCCCCTTTACTTTTTATTAATAGTCATTGCAAATGAAATAGTAAAAGAAAATGGTTTCCGTTAAAATTTAAATAAATAAAAAACCCTTGCATTATTGGGGATAAATGATAATATAGGAATATAAAGTTTATGAACAATATTGCATCCTAATATCATATTTTCCTTCTTTGTAAGGTAAGACTTCTAAATGAGAATTCAATTATGATTTTTTTTTTTTGAAAACAAGGACAACCTTGTTTTCGTTGTTGTTGGTAAATGTTGAATTTGAGAGTCTACACTACTTCCATGCAAGGAGACCATTACTTTAACTTAAACATTTCTATCAAGAGATTCTTATATGTTTTTTCCTCTATATAAACTTAAGTGTATTAATTTTTAATACCTTCAAATATTTTATTACAACTAGATGACTCTAATATTACTTGGTCTTTTTTTCTTCTATAATTTTAGTTTAGTTATTTGGCAATTTTGACTAACTTCCTTTGTTATTTGAGAGTTAGTTATCTTTGATTATGATTTTTGTTATAGCCTACTTTAGTTTGTTTTCCTTTTCATATGTTAATATATAACAAGGGTTATTTACCTTTTGGTCATCTTGTATTTTTCACATTATTAATTGAATAAAGATGTAACATTGTTTATTTTATTCAACTTCTCCTTCATGTTAATATGGTATCAGAGAAAGTCTTTGATCCTCTTTCATTTTGCCTCATTCCTTTCTTCCACTTATGAAATTCCTTCTTGGTTCATTGCAAGTCCATGGCTGATGATGTTACTCTCTTTCCGGATTTTGCGAAACATGCACCAAATCCCTATTAGCTGCACCCTAATGAAAACCTTTCTTTGGTCCTTGTAACCTCAGTGTTGCACAACAAAAATTACTTTTTCTGGTCGTGCACAATGAAGGTGGCTTTGATGTCCAAGAACACATTGAATTTTGTCGATGGCTCATTTCCTCAACCTACATCAACAAATCTTCTACATGATCAATGGATTAGATGCAACAATAGTCCTCTCTTGGTTGCAGTGATCGATTTCGAAAACCATCAACAAATCCATCACGTGGATTGACAAATCAACCACCGTTTGGAATATATTTGAACAGTGATTATCACAAGGTGACATTTTTTGTGTTACTAATTTTTAAAATGATTTAATATGATTGCGGCAAGGAACCCAAGATGTCTCAAATTATTTCACCCAACTTACATCAATGTGGAAAGAAATAGATTTTTTTTTGCCCTACTCATGATTGTGTTTGCACAATTTCGTGCACTTGCAGCTCTACTACCTATCTCATAAAATACAAAGAACAACACAAGATAATTAAATTTCTCAAATGGTTAAATGAGAAGTATTCTCATGTTCATTCACACAAAAATTGATTGATCCTTTAGCTTCACTTGATAAGATTTTTTCCCTCATTTTTTGTCGTCAAGAACGACAATTTCAACCTCTAGTTATTCCAAATTATGTGGATGAAAAATCGCCCTCAACCATACAAGTCTCTCATGATGGTGGTGGTCATGTTAATTCTTCTTATTCTTCTTCTTCTTCAAGGTCGCGATAGAGGCTTTGGTAGTGGTTATGGTTCAAAAATCCACACCCATTGCCAAAGAACAAATCATACCATTGATACATTTTTTATTAAGCATGGCTATCCACCTGTATATTTCTATAAAAATTCAAAACCGTTCATCCATCTCACAATCAATGATGAGTCTCTTTCTAATACAATTTTAGAACACCAACCATATTTATTTGATATACAAAATCAATTCAATCAACTTCTCTAAATGTTTCAAAACATTGTGTCTTCTTCTCCTCAAGTGGATACACCAACAACTTCTACAAATACACAATTTGTTCTCATCCCTCCATCAATTTAATTGCTAATCCTAAGATAGGTAACAATAATATTCATTAGATTACATACATTGATGCTACATATCATAATACATATTCTCTAAAAATATTTTACTATTTTTCATTCAATTAAACATTTTATCATGAATTTGGCTAATGGCTATCAAACCACAACAAATGTTTATGGAACTGTTAAGATTTCTAATCAAATTTCCTTGCACAATGTCTGCCATACACCAAAATTTAATATTAATCTTTTATTAGTTAATAAGATGATCAATTCTTGAAATTGTTCCTTTACTTTTCATTCTCATGATTGTTTGATCTTGCAGAACCACACCATGAAATTGATTGGTACAATTGAGAAAGCTGGAGATCTTTATGTTTTCAATGCTTGTGCCACAATTTTTTCTTCCCCTCTTAGTAGTTCTTAAGGTTGCAATATGACTATTGATGATCTTGTTGTATTTTGTTATTAGGGACTAGGTCACTTATATGATTTTTCTCATAAATGTCTTTCTTTACAATTCCTATGTGTATCATATACAAATAAAGTTGATTTTCCTTGTGATATATGTCACTTTTCCAAGCAAAAAGCTCTTCCTTATACTACTAGTAATTCTAAAAGTACTCATATTTTTGAATTGTTGCATGCTGACATTTAAGGGCCATATGCCACTCCCTTTATTTATGGTCGTAAATATTTTTTTACACTTGTATATGACTTTAGTAGATTCAGTTGGATTATCGTAATAAAAATTAAAAGCGAAACTAGATAACATCTAAGAATTTTATTTCCTTTGCTGAAATTCAGTTCAATATTAAACTTAAATGTTTAAGAAGTAATAATGGTTTGAATTTCTTATGCCTAGTTTCTTTCTTTCAAAAGGTATTATTCATCAAAGATCTTGTGTTGAATGTCCTCAACAAAATGGGGTCGTTGAGCACAAACATCAACACATTCTTAATGTTTCTAGATCTATATCTTTTCAATCTAATAGTTCTAATTGTTTTTGGCATTTTAGCGTACAAGATGCAATTCATCTTATTAATAGAATGCCTAACCCCTTTTTGAAAAATAAATGTCCTTATGCTTTGTTATACAAACAACCTCCCACTTAATTGCATTTTAAGTCTTTTGGCATCTTAGCTTATGCATGCACTAGTCATAATAATTGTAGGACTAAATTTGATAATCATGCTCAAAAACTGTTTTTGTAGGCTATAAGGATGGGTCTAAATAGTATCTTTTTTATTATGTTATTTCACATGAGTTTGTTGTTTCTAGGAATGTAATTTTCTATGAAACTGTTTTTCCTTTCTCTAACATTGTTACTAGTTCCAATTATGAGAATTCTCCTTTTGTTAATGTAAATGATGATGTTGTTGTCACTTTAAGTATTAATCTCACATATTGTAATTATTCTCCTATTGAGGCTGCCACACCCATTATCCAATCACCTATCCTTGATACTACTTTTGATATACATATCCCTCAAACCTCCATTCCAGAAGAAAGACATAGCACCAGACTGAAAAATACACCAACTTATTTAGAAGATTACTTGTAAAGCCTATTACCCTCACCGATACCCAATAATACTTCCAATGTTATGTACAACATCTCATCTACCTTAGCATATGAAAATTGTGCTATAGAATATAAATTTTTATTTTCATTAACATTTAATCCATAAAGGAACCTTAAACCGTCAATCAAGCTAGCAAATCTATATTCTACAACAATGTTGTGAAGGCTGAATTAATAGCCTGACAATAACTAATACATGGACAATTGTTGATCTTCCTCATGGCTATACAAGGTAAAATACCATGATGATGGCTCCATTGACAAGTATCATACTTGCCTTGTAGCCAAAGTTTATACCCAACTAATAGGTCTAGAATATTTTGATATATTTTCTCATGTTGCTAAACTCACAACTATTAGAACTATTTTAGCTACAAGTGCTATTAAAAATTGGTATTTACACTACAACATTTTGGTTCTACGACAACGCCTAATTTTTTATAGTAAAAAAACTGTTCTCATAAGATCTAATAGAGAAAGATTTTCATATTTCGTTATAATAGAACAATAAATTTTATAATTTTTCAAAATTGTTCTAATAGTTTAGTTTTTAATAAAACCGTTCTCTTATGCAAACTAAAAATTTTCCCCAAACATTTTATTTTGCCTCGCACCCGCGTTTCTTTTCAGCAAAATCCTTTCTTCTCTCTCTCTCTCACACTTTATTCCTCTCAACTCTCTCTTCTCATCAAACAATACTATTCCTCTATACTCTCTCGCTAACTTTGTTCCTCTTCTCTCTCTCGCGTGCGCAAAACACTAACCCTTTCTTCTCTCTCTCGCTTGACTATTGTTGTTTCTGAATGAAAAAGGGGGAAAACAAGTGTTGGTGAAAGAATCGTGTGAATGAACATCGATTAGGGTTTTCTCGTTACTTGTGAGATTTCTCCCTTTTTCTCGCAACTCGGCAACATTGATTGCAGTTCGTTCAACCTCTACATCCATTAGGGTTTTCCCGTAACTCTGCACCGTCGATTACGATTCGCTCAACCTTTGTGAAACTTGCAAAACTTCTACCTCTTCGTGACTTGGTGATTTTTGTATGTATTTTCATCATTTCTCTGTTATTGCCCAACCTCTGTATCAATTTCTGGTTAGGATTACGATTTGTGAAATGATTTCTAATTACGATTTCTAATTTCTAAAATGGTTGAATTGATTCTGTATGGTTTACTTTAAAAATTCAATTTTATTCTAGGTGACACAAAATTATGAATGGTTTAGGAAGTATGACTGACTAAAAGTATGAAACTTGGTTGCAATCTTGTGCATATTATTTTCTTAATTGGGTTTTCTTAATCTTGTTGATGCACTTTTAATTTTTTGAGTTCCTGATTTCAGAATTATGTTCGTTGAGGTGGTAGTATATTTATATTATATACCTTTTGTATTCAATTTGTTAAGGGATAATAACACAAATACTACTAGTATTAGTTATTAGATCTATTTTTCCTTAAAAAAACTAAAATTTAGTATAAGAAAAGTAATATTGTTGGGTGAATTTATCTGATATACAAATTTTCAAAGGATCTTCTATTCATGAATTTAATTGTTTGCAAAATTCGTAAACATTATTTTGCTTGATGCTTTCTAGTTTACTTTGTGCTTGATGTTTTCTGCCTTACCTGTCAATATTTATTTGGTCTACAAAGAGGTGACATCATTGTGGATATTGAAAGGGTGATAGAACTCAGACTATAAAAAAGAACATTGGTTCTAGTAATCAAACTGGGTTGTTATAGATTAGATGACATATTTGCATAGCAACACAAATAAAAGGTGATATTAAGTATAAATCAATTCACAATTTATAAACTGACTTGTTACTAGTAACTTGAAGATCCATCAAGGAATTTCTGGAATAGATTTCTGCAAGCACCTTTAAAGCATCTGATAGTGATCAAGTAAGTTTTGTCATATATATTTACTTTCATGCATTACAAATTGTGTTTGAGCCTATATTATGAAATTATAATGAGAGTGGAAGGGATGGTTTTTAGGTACAAAATAAGAGTTATATTACGAAAACAAAATGACTACATTTGAAATGAAGAGCATAATAATATACCAAAATCCTGAATTCCTTTCATTACTTTTTTTGTTTGCTGCTGCATTTATTTATGTATTTCCTATTTTGTAGGTTTTGTTGAAGACAAATGCTTATGGAAGGTAGCAGGCCACATGGGAAAAGAAGGAGATGTGACTCCTTTTACAAATGTTACTATAAGTAGCATTCGTTCATCAAATTTTATTTGTTTTAATAGCAAACACTTGTTAGAAATTGAAAAACTGATTGCATAAGTAAGCTACTTTTTCAGCTGCTCCTATTTGATTTTGTAAGTTGTTAATACCTTTCTCCCTAAAGTTGTGCATATAAATAATCATCAGCCCGAAACTTAACAATTTGCCATTCAGTATTCAAGTATGAACCTAAATGTTATTTACTTGAGAGTTCACTTGGGAAGTCTCTGCGTATAACTTTTATCTTTTCTTTTACTTACCTATTTAGAAAATATCATGGTAGAATTCTTGCTTTATGGATTAAGTTCAAGACACCATATATCTCAATGTAAAATGGTCATACAAGGAGGCGTCTCAGTGCAATGATTTTCCTTGGTCCTACTTACTACAAAAGTCCATATTAAAGTAGGGGTTGCAAGAACAAACTGACATTGTTCAGGTGAATGACCATATATCTTCTTTTAGCACTAGTCCATATAAAAGTCTGAGGCGTTTTCTCCTTGTGCTGAATTCTTAGCTTCTCGTTTTGGCTTTTTTTGATTGTGTATGCAGGTTTACATTGCTTATGTTTGTAAGCTGTTTTTCCAAGAGCTAATGGCTATGGCAATAGCGCCAAGAATGCTTATTATGCCGACTTCCTCTCTTGAACATTGATTGTGCACAATATCTAAAGATGTATGAATTTGATTTTATTTATTTTTTCATGATCGATAAATGAGACCAAAAGCCTATCAAGTGTTGGGAAATGTTTGTTTACATAGGCGGGTAGATTGGACGTTGGATAACATTCTTTTTATATGTCACAGATTTTTGTATCTTCCTCTAATAAGAGTACAATTTTTAAAAAATACAAAGTCTTTTGTATTCTCTATATACAAGTGCCTTTTTGATGAAGTGCTCAGCATGCAGTTTGTTTTTCTTTTTTGTTGATCAGTTATATATGTATTATATGTGCAATTATTATGTTTCATTCAAACAACTTTAAGTTATTAATCATACTCTCGTTGAACTACAATTTGGCTCATTTATTATTTAATATAATAATGTTTTAGTAGAATTAATTTTAAAAAATATAATAATTTACAATTTTATTTTTTTAAAATGTTTTATTTTTGGCAACGGTTATAAAGTGTTGCCATAAATTTATCAAAAAATGTCTATGAGAACGGTTTTAACTTGGCAACAGTGTAAAACCGTTGTCGTTGTCAATTTGAAAAATCGTTCTGGTAGAGGTAGTTATCAATACGGTTTTTAAAAAGTGTTGCTGTTTCACAAAAAACTGTTGCGTTAGGCTAAGGCAACGCCTTGGTTCCCCACGGTTAGAAAACCGTTCTCGTAGATTATGGCAACGGTTTTTTTACGTTAAGCAACGGTTTTTATGCGTTGTAGTAGGGCAAAAATGTTGTAGTGTTATAATGGTTTGTATCAATAACGTTTTCTTAGTTGGTGATATAAATGAAGAAGCCTATATTATTATTCCCTCCGATTTCATCTTCTTAACTATAACAATTACTCTAATAAAGTTTTCAAATTAAACAAGTCAATTTATGCTTGAAACAAGCAAGTAGACAATGGTATGCCAAGTTGGTCGATGGCTTGTTATCTTGTGGTTATAAACAATCTAATTTTTATTCTTCTCTTTACATAAACGTGTATAACTATAATTTCACAATTTTATTTATCTATGTTGACGATATAGTCCTAGGCATTTTTATAAACCAAAGGAAATACACTCTTGACCTTTTAGAGGATACTAGAACTCTTGCTAGTAAACCATCATCCACTACATATGATATTCCTTGAGGCTTCATATTAATATCCTCTTTTTGAAGACGAGTATTATATAGAAGATTCATAGAAAAAATTATTTATTTTACTACTACTCGGCTTGACATATTCTTTGATGTTCAACACCTTAGCCAACACGTGTCTAAGCCTAATCAAATTCATTTTTCTGGTTTACCAGATTCTGCTTCTTCTAAAATTCTTGGTCCATGACAAACTTGAAGGAAGTTGGATAATAAATATGACAAATCTCATACAAGCATAATCTTTAGTATCGCATAATGATCTAGAGCCTGTACATATATCATTTTTAAAGTTGAAGTCAGCGATCCAAATGGAAAAAAATAACACTTGCATGAATCAAAGAAGAAAAAAAGTGAAGCTACATATTTTGAGGTGTTAGCCTACAAAAGATGTCAAGTTTCATTTAAGTTTCCCGAGATCAATTCTGACAAAAATATTACTCTTTTTTAATATAATTAAATCATTTAATCATTTTTCACATATCACATGTATTAAAAAGTGCATAAGTAAAAGAAATATTGTTATTTTTACTAAATTATTCTTCTTAGATATTGATCATTATCAATGTTATAAATATATAAGATAGTGTAAAGAAGTACATTAAAAATTACAAAAATCATTTATTTTGAGATAATTTTGTGTGCAAATAAGTCAATTATTGCAATTTTAAGAGATAATTTTAGCTTTATAAGCAATAAACAAGTTATTTGCCATAAATGTTTCCTTGAATTCAAGCATATGATATCAACAAAGTATTCAATGTTCAATTTCTTATTACTTAGGAGTAAACTTTACTAATTTTTTTTTGTACAAAGAAAAAAAAAAAAAACTAAGTCTTAATAAAAGACATTCCTCTGCTGTATCTTAGGAGTGCTGAAAACAAATTAAGTAAAGAGTTGTCTCCAATCTTTGTAAGGATATCAACACACATTCTCTTCATGAAAAGTGTTTCAGAATAAAATATAATCCTTCTTCATATAATCTCTAATAATCTCCTACATTTAGCATAGTGGTTTGTTTACACAAGCTGAATGAAATGCTTCATTTACACAAACCCAAAAAAAACCAACACATAAATTTAAAAGTAAAGAAAATTTTGAATACAACTTTCACAAATGTTACAATATGCAACAATCAGTTTCCAATAGCAAGTAGTTGAATAATATTTTAGAAAATCCCTAATGCAGATTTCATTACTTAACCAAGTATAATATGTATTTGGATGGACTTCATTCAAATGATGTCACACACGAGACACTTATTACTTTCCAAATCATAATATGCATTTGGATACACTTCATTCAAACGTTTTCATAGATATGAGACACTCATAAATTTCATCGGAAACACTTCATTCAGTAGAATTAAGTCGATTACGTGCCACCAGACTTAACAAATGAGACAGAGGTATATTTAAGTCTGTTACCCATATAAACGAGTTAGCAAAATGAGGCGGTGGCAATTTTGTAAATATTTAAAACTTGTTTAATGCGGTTATATTGATAACCTACTTAAGAATAAAACACTTGTTTAATACGGTTATATTGATAACTGACTTAAACATAAAATGTCATTTAATAAAATGAAGCGGTGGCAATTTTGTAAATATTTAAAACTTATTTAATGTAGTTATATTGATAACCGACTTAAGGATAAAACACTTGTTTTGTTAATGCAGTTATATTGATAATTGACCCATTTCATAAAATGAGGGGTGACAATTTTTTAAATATTTATGGCATTTAATAAGATGAGGCGGTGACAATTTCGTAAATATTTAAAACTTGTTTAACTCAGTTATATTGATAACCGATTTAAGCATAAAACGTCATTTAATAAAATGAGGCGGTGACAATTTTGTAAATATTTAAAATTTGTTTAATACGGTTATATTGATAACCGACTTAAGGCAGGTTAAAAAAACAAAAGATGTCGTGTATTTAGCGTTTTATCTTCGCGCTCCCATAACATCTGCACTCTAAACCTCTTCTTTCTATTCCTAACCTCTATATCGTGAAGCACTTACAACTTGGATTCGACTTTACAATCGTTGTCGTTTTATCGTTATCATTTCATCAATTCGTTAAGACATGTTTGATTCTCAAGCTGAATTACGTATTTAACATATTTCATTTTTTAGAAATTTCACTTTTTAGAATTTGTGTGTGGACATAATAGGGAGCAAAACAGTAGTATTTTATATAGAAAGAGCATATAGATAATAAGGTGTAAACTTATAAACGTAGTATTTTATTTTATGTATTAAAGACATTAGACATGAATATTTTTAGGGTGAGTTTGTTTTAGAATGAAGGGATTGCAACCTTTATGTACACGTTGTTACGGCACACACGCTCTTTTGTTTAATCAAAATCAATTAAGTTTGCCCTTTTATTTTTTGGCTGAAAAACACTCTTCAACAAAACAATTAAAAAATATACAATAACAATAATATTCTATGTAGAACGGCAGATAAGGTACTCTTTAATGAAACAATTAAAAACTATACAATAACAATAGCATTTTATATAGAAAGAAAGATAAGGTACTCTTTAGCATATGTCAATTCAGTGATAGTGGTATTGAAATAGTCTTTAATCAAAAGCCAGGTAGAGTTATAAGTCAAAATCATGGTTTTATTCTATTTACTGGCCAAAGGAAAGGAAACCTTTATAAAACCAACCTTTTAAACTTAGCAGAACAAAAGGTCATATGCTTTGTGGTTGTGTGCAATGAGCAACTGATTTGGAACAAGAGATCAATACATGCCAATTTAAGGTTAATCTCAAAATTAAACAAATTTCATCTTGTTAGAGGCTTTCCAAATCTAAAGTTCAAATCAGAAGTCCATTGTGAGACCTATCATGTAGGGAAACAAACTAAGAGTTCTATTGCATCAAAGGATATTTTTTCCACAAGAAGACCTTTGGAGCTTATGCACTTTGACATTTTTTGTCCAGTTAAAAATGTCTCATTGAATGGGTTAAGTTCCTTAAATACAAGGATGAGTCTCATAAGGTGTTCACTACATTTTTCAAACAAGTGCAAATGAGAAACAATTCTCTATATTAACTATCCATTGTGATCATAGTGGTGAGTTTGAGAACAAACTCTTTGACCAGTTTTGTGAAGAGAGTAGTATATTACATGATTTATCATCCCCTAGAACACCCCAACATAATGGTAAAAAACCCAACATTTCTTATTTTTATCAATTTGGTTGTGTATGCTATGTTTTAAATACAAAAGATATCCTTGGCAAGTTTGACACTCGTTCACAAAAGTGCACCTTCCTACGATACTTTGAAAGATCCAAAGCTGATAAAGTGTTCAGTAGGGACACTTGCGTTGTGCAGGAGTAAATACATGTTAAGTTTGATGGCAAACTATTTGACCTTAAAAAGTGAAACGAAGTTAACGATATTGTATGATTACTGGAACCATAAGAAATTAATAAATCAGAAAATAAAGACAAACCATAAGAACCAAACAAATTAGAGGATACAAGAGAAATAAAGGAACTTAACAAAACCTAAAATTGGATGGATGTACAAGTCATCTCATCTAGAGACTCTAATTATTGGAAATGCAAATGATCCTCTAAAGACTAGATCATCACTAACCTCAAATGAACCAACCTTTATTGATGAAGTAATGTCGGATAATGGTTGGATCCTCATAATTCAAGAAAAGCTTAATGAATTTAAAAGAAATTATGTTTGGGATCTAGTACCCAGATAGAGGATACGAGACCCAAAGGAGCCAAGTGGATTTTCAGGAATAAATCAAATGAAAAAGGAGAAATTGTTAGAAACAAGGCCAAATTAGTTGCACAAGGTTAAAGTCAACAACAAGCTATTGACTACACTGAGACATTTGCTCCAGTGACTAGGTTAGAGGTAATACATATCTTACGCTCCTTAGTTTCCTTTAGTAGTATCATTTTATTTCAAACGGATGTTAAAAGAGCATTCTTAAATGACTATATTAATGAATAAGTATATGTAAACTAACCCCTAAAATTTAAAAACCTACGGTTTCCTAATCATGTCTTAAAGCTTCACAAATTTCTATATGGTCTAAAACAATCTCCTAGAGTTTGGTGTGATAGGTTAAGTAAGTTCTTACTGGAAAACAGTTTTGATAGAGGTCAGGTTGACACCACATTTTTTAGGAAATCAACCAAAAATGACATTTGTTTTATTTAGTTTTATATTGATGATATTATATTTGGTTCTACTAATAGCACCCTTTGTCAATATTTTTCCAAGCTAATGCAATAGGAATTTTAAATGAGTATGATGGGAGAAATAAAGTTCTTCTTAGGAATTCAAGTTCAACAAGGTCAGAATGAGATATATATTCATCCCACAAAGTATACAAAAGTGATTCTCAATAAGTTTAAGATGAATGAATGCAAATCTATGGTTACACCAATGCATCCCACCTGCTCACTGGATAAAGATGAAACAGGAAAGAAAGTTGACCCAAAAAAACATATAGATGAATGATAGGGTCGCTTCTATATCTTTCTACTTCAAGACCTAATATTTTATTTAGTATGTGTGTGCGCGCCAGATTTCAGGCTAATCCAAGGGAATCCCATTTAATTACAGTTAAGAGGATCCTTAGATATCCAAAAAGTACTTTTAACCTTGGTTTGTTCTACAAGTTATCAATTGAGTACATGTTAGTAACATATTATGATGTTGACTATGTTGGAAACAGACATGAAAGAAAAAGTACCAGTAGAAATTGCACTCACCCAGGTTAAAATTTGATATCCTAGTCAAGAAAAAGACAAAGTGCAATTGCAATGTCAACAACAGAAGTAGTGTACATTTCAGCAGCAGGATATAGCTCTAAACTATTATGGATAAAACATTAATTGGAGAACTACAAAATAATTGAGAGTAACATTCCCATATTATGTGATAATACATTTGCTATTTTTCTAACTAATAATTCAAATCTACATTCTAGGGATAAACACATAGAAATAAAACATCACTTTCTTAGGGACTATGTTAAAAAATGTGTGTTAAATGTCCAGTTTGTAGACACTAAACATCAATGGGATGACATATTCACTAAACCACTAGCTTTAGAAAAATTTGAATTTATTAAGAAACATTTGAACCTAGTATTCATATTTGATCAGTGTTCGGATTGTTATATGCTCATATGAATTTAAACTTACATAGATGTGTTTTTCCAAGCTTAACTTTGACCTATTGAATGGTATTAATTCATTAGACAATTATCATTTGAATTTCAATTCTTTTTTTTTTTTTTTTTTTTTTT
>JBBPBT010000850.1:25632909-25649223 GCA_037974875.1 Cicer bijugum | reverse complement strand
TTTTCTGATGACATAAGAGGGAGAAAAAGATTTGAGAACAATTTCAACAATCTAATGTTTACATATTTGGGGAAGACATAATATGAATGTGGGGGAAAAATAGGGGAGCCATATCAGTTTAATTATTTGCATGATGATGTATTTGCATGTTCTTTTATTTATATGTCTGTTTTCTTTGCATGTATGGTTGTTACTTTATTTTTGTTTAAGTAAATTGTTATCAAAATTATTGTTTTGTCATCATAAAAAAGGGTGAGATTGTTGGAATCAAGTTAGTCATAAAAAAGGGTAAATTGTTATCATAAATTATTGTTTGTTGATGTTAACAAATGTACTTTGTGACAACAATTAATTGGACAAATGATCTTAAGAAGTATGCAAAAATTAGAACAGGAAAACAGAGGATATGTGATAGCGTTTCAGCAAGTGTAATGAATCGTTGCAAGTAATAATAAAGCGGTAGTATCGAGTGTCGAACTCAAGGATTGCATTTTTCAATATACTCATTCATATAACTAGAAATCAAATCATAAAAATAAGGGTTTCATTTGTTACACTCATTCCTAACAAATAGGGTTTAGTTACTCACGACAGAGATATAAAAGATAGAGATTAGAGAGGAATTACAAGAAAAATTCATGAATGATTCTTGATAAAACAGCTACAATGGTGTTAGAAACGATCGTCTTTGAGTTTTTATGTTAGGGCACAAGTCTCCCAACTTCCCAATGGTAAAAAAAAGATCCCTAAACAGTAAAAAGAATTGTGTTTTCATGAATGCTTATGCGCGTCGCGCGCCCCAGGCACATGATTTGCACTCCGGGAGTGCCTGGATAGTGTTGAAAGGCTGGAAATGCGCCTTAGGCACTTCAGGCGCGCTTCAGGCGCACAAGATCTGTTGTCTGCCGTATGTTGCATTTTAGTCCTCTTTCGAGTCTGAATTTGGTTCAAGTGTATACATGAAAGTTGTAGCTATGGATCTTAGCTTTCATTTGCACTTATTTTGACTCCAATTGGAGATCTACAACTCCAAATATGGCTGAAATACTACACATAAGGCATGTTGATTTCTCACCAAAATTCAGCACTGCACTAAAACAAAGTAACAACGCAAAACTACGAAAAATCTCTACTTAATTAAGCAAATAAGAACATAAACATTTCATTAAATGAAAGAACTAAAATCAACAAAATATATCAAATAACTCATTAAATTAACTAATGGTTAAAGATAAATAAGACTAAAATCAATAAAAATTATGCACATAATTAAGAGTCATCACAACTCCAAACTTAATCTATTGCTTGTCCCCAAGCAACAATTAATTTCAGATTTGGTGCAGTTAAAACTAACCTTAAACTCAATTTATAAAATCAAATCAAACTCAATTCTCAAAGTTTTAGCTACTACAAAAACATTCTTCATATTCTACGGTTGCTTACAAAAAAAAAATCACAATTCGTACACTTTAGCATTCATTCATCAAGTTCAACTCTCTCTTCACACAATCTCACCAAAATTCCTTTCAAGTGTTTAGAAAGGGTTAAGAATTTATCACTCAAATCCTAGAACGTGCATCACGCTACCGTAAGTTTGAAAAAATTGTAGTTAGCAATCACAATGCAACAAGCACATACAATTTTGGAGGACTTTCGGGTTGTAATGGGGCTTAGGTAAGGGTAAGACTTTTTGGGATAGTAGGCTTGACTACTTGGAGTTAGGCATATATTTCTAAATTATTCTACCATTGTTTTTTTCTTCAACTTTTCGTTATGGAGATTCTCAAACATTGACAAAAGAACCAAGAAGATCTTATTTACCAATTCACAAGCTGATTTTTTTTCTTCTTTTTCTTTTTCTTTTTTTCTTTCTTTATTTGAGAATCACCACCCCAAACTTAAAAGGTTTCTATCCCATGAGCAACCCCAAATTTAGAATTTTACCGAGGCAAGATAACAAAAAAATTCTACCTAACTCCAAGTAAGGTGATTTAATTAAAGTCGGATATTTGACTTGTAATATGACTAGTAACCGAAATAAAAGGGCAAGGCTCAAAGGGGCTAGCAAAAGGTAAAATTTTCATAGGGTATTTAGGAAGGCCCAAACAACCAAACAAAATTGTCTCAATATATTCATAAATTATAAGTGATGCAAGTCAGAATTAGTGCAAGTTCAGAAGAGATAACACATGTCTGAATAATCACACAACAAAGAATTTAAGTGTTTAGGCTCAAAAGCTCACCGCTAGGATAATAAGAAAGAGTATGAACTATCTAAATGATGCCAAACATGCCACTATAAAATTTATTTAGTTAATTTTTTTTAAAATGCGAGTGAGACTTCGACAACCAATGAGTAATCAACATTGCATGAATTAGTAAAACTTATCGAATTGAGCAATGATATGAACAAAGAAATAGAGTTTAAATTTCAAAATATCAAACATAAAACTTAATACCAAATGCAAGTTGTTAATAATTCTTCAACATAGTGCATGTTTACACACAATTAGAAAGACACAAATTCAAATAAAAAAAATAAGATTGCAAAAAAATAAAAGATACCTCTACGTGTGGGTTATCTCCCACGAAACGCTTCTTTAAAGTCATTAGCTTGACGTCTCAACTATTGTCAAGATGGCATGTATGACAGGAAGAACACATCATCCTTCTCGCCAAGAGATACATATTTCAAGTGCGGAGGAAATTGCTTGAGTTCAATCAGTGGTGTCTTTTTCTCTAAGGGCTTGTCTTCATTCCCTTTCAACTCCTCCCATCTAGTAAGAAAACGGGGGGAGTAGGATGGTGATGCATCTAACATGGCCAAGACCTCTTCTAACAAGATCAAGATATTCACTTTCTTTAACAACGTCTTGGGGTAGGTATAACACTCTTTCTAATGGCAAATTGGGTGCTTGATGCTTCATTTCTTCGTTGACTATCGCATCTAAGATCTCAATTCAATTGCATCGTTCTCTTTCTTTTGAATGTTCCATGGCTTTTAAAATGTTAAAAGTGACAGTTTCTTCATTTACTTATAAGGTTAAGGTGCCATCTGCCACATCAATCATAGCTCGCCCTATTGCTAAAAACAGTCTTCTCAAAATCAAAGGAATGTCATTGTCCTCATCCATGTCTAATACCACGAAATCCATTGGAAAAACGAACTTGTCCACTTTAACAAACACATATTCCATCACTCCATAAGGGTGTTTCATTGAGCAATCCACAAACTATAACATCAGTCGTGTGTCTTTGACTTTTCCAATGCCCAATTTTTTGGATATTAAAAGGGGCATAAGACTTACACTAGCCCCAAGATCACACTGAGACTTCCCAAAAGTTCTATTTCCAATAGCACATGGGATTGAGTAGTTTCCAGGATCCATGAGCTTCGGTGGTAGCTTCCTCTTTAGAATAGCACTACACTCTTCGGTATGCATCACTGTTTCACCGCCGATTTTTCTTTTCTTCGAAAGAATCTCCTTTATGAACTTGGTGTATGTTGGCATCTGTTCTAGTGCTTCTGCAAAAGGAATGTTAATCTGTAATTTTTTAAAAATATCAAGGAACTTACCGAATTGTTTTTCTGTTTCTTCCTTTTTTAATCTTTGAGGAATCGGAAGTCGAATTTTTGGTTTTGGCAGTGATTCCGTTTTTTGTACCACAAGTTCTTCCTCCTTTTCGAAAGAGATATGCTCCTCAACTAATGTCAGTGTGACCATTTCCTCCGAGTGGTTCGAATTTGAAGTACTTCCACTTTGTTTGGCTTTAAGTGGTATGATGACTCTTCATCATATCCATAATTTTTATTGTTTTAGTCTTATTTATCTACAATCATTAGTTAATTTAATGAGTTATTTAATACATTTTGTTGATTTTAGTTATTTGATTTAATGAAATGTTTTTGTTCTTATTTGCTTAATTAAGTAGAGATTTTTCGTAGTTTTGCGTTGTTACTTTGTTTTAGTGCAGTGCTGAATTTTGGTGAGAAATCAACATGACCTATATGGAGTATTTCAGCCATATCTGGAGTTCTAGATGACCACTTGGAGTCAATCCAAGTGCTAATGAAAGCTAAGATCCATATCTACAACTTTCATGAAGACACCTTGACCGAATTTAGACTTGAAAGATGAGAAAAATGCAAAATACGGCAGACAGCAGATGCTGTGCGCCTGGAGCGCGCCCTGCGCGCCTGGAGCGCGTGACGCGCATCAGCAATCATAAAAACGCAATTTTTTTACTGTTTTTTGGGATCTTTTGACTCTTGGGAAGTTGGGAGACTTGTGCCCTAGCATAGAAACAAAAAGACGGCCGTTTCTAACGCCATTGAAGCAGTTTTATCAAGAATCATCCATGAATCATTCTTGTAATTCTTCTTTAATCCTTATCTTTTGTATCTCTGCCATGAGTAGCTAAACCCTATTTGTTAGGGATGAGTGTAACTAGATGAAACCCTTATTTTTCTAATTTGATTTATAGTTATATGAATGAGTTTATTGAATTATTTTTCTCATCTCTGTGCTTAATGCTTTTTATTGCTTGATCAACATTAAAATGTTCTACGATTTGTATTTTGAAACGGAAGTGGACTTTACGAATGCTTGAGATGAGAAATTCATGAATTTGTAATTTAGGGATAGATGCAGGTCATGAAACCAATTAAATTAGTTGCAAAGCAATAATTTACAAAAGAATTTCTATACGGTAATGCTTAATTCTAATCTTAAATATACTAAGGAATTATGGGTTACTTTGGAATTAAAGGTTCTGTCACTAAGACATTAGGGCAAGAATAATAAAGAGAATTTAGTAATAATTCAATAAAGGAATTCAGTAACTATGATCAAATTAGACACCAAGGTTGGATTCGAAGTGAAAGTCATCCCTGACATTTTTCTCATTATAAAAGATCAATTTTATTACTGTTGTTAATTTCAAATATTATTTCAATCAACTTGGGAACCTTTTGTTCAATTTTAGTAATTAAATATAATTCAATAGTAAAATGCAATCCTTGAGTTCGACACTCGGTACTACCGTTTTATTATTACTTGCAACGATTCAGTACACTTGCTGAAACGATATCAAGTTTTTGGCGCTGTTGCCGGGGATTGCCATATCACTATTGAATTTAATTTATTTACTGAATTGAAATTTTTTGCTCTGCAATAAAATTTTCTCTATTATTTTATTTCTAAATGAAAAAAAAAGAATTATTGTTTAAAACTCTTTTATTTTTACTTAATTATTTATCTTTCTTTAACTGTTCATTACGCATACTTTGTCTAACCTTGTATGCGAGGCGAGTCCTCAGCTGAACTTTTCTTTGATCTAGAAAAAAAAACTGCGAAAGCAAATCAAAAAGTGGTATGCTGGAATTGAATGCTTATGAGGTTGGGTTGGCTCAAGGGATGTTGCTCTCAGAACAGATAAAAAATGTTATTGCCGCTAAGATAAAGAAGGGGATGGTAGCGCTAAATATACAACTCCAAGTGGCTTCTGTCAAATTACTAAAGCATACTAATTGTAACCTTTGTGGAGGAGCACATAAAACTGGAGTTTGTGTAGCACTGAATGATAATGAGGTAGAAGAACTAGAACAGGTGAATTTTGTGAGTAATAACAACAGGCATAATAACCCCTACTCTAGTACGTACAACCCTGGTTGGAGAAATCATCCAAATTTTTCTTGGAGAGATCAGCAAGGTGGATCTCAGGGTCAACAAGGAGCTCAAACAAACCAATTTCCACCTAGAAAGGCTGCTTGGGAGAGTGCTATAGAGAAAATCGCGACAATCACAAGTTCTTTCATTGAAGAGTCAATAGCCATCCAGAAAAATCACTCTGCATCCATAAAGAATCTGGAGACTCAAGTGGGTAAACTTGCTCAACAAATGGCACAAAGAACGTCTGGAAATCTGCCTAGTGACACAGTTCCGAATCCACGAAACAATGTTAATGCAGTGACCACGAGGAGTGGCAAGGTGAGTGAACAAGTTCCACCTGAAGCCAACCAGAGTAGAAGTACTCTGACTTCAACCCACCTAGAGGAAATGGCCACACCGACATCAATTGAGGATCACATCGCTTTTGAAAAGGCACAAGAACCTGTGGTACAAAAAAGGGAACCACTGCCAAAACCAGAAATTCGACTTCCATTCCCTCAAAGATTAAGAAGGGAAGAAACTGAAAAACAATTTGGTAAGTTTCTTGATGTTTTTAAAAAGTTACATATTAACATTCCTTTTGCAGAAGCACTAGAACAGATGCCAACATATGTGATAACTCTTCATCATATGCATAATTTTCCACTGTTTTAGTCTTATTTATCTTCAATCAGCAGTTAAATTAAGGATTTATTTGATACATTCGGTTTATTTTTGTTCTTTGAATTTATTAATAGGTTATGATTGTATTTCAGTAATTAAGTAGGAGTTTTTCGTAATTTTACATTGCGTTTTGTTTTTAAGTGCAGTGCTGAATTTTGGTGAAAAATCAACATGATACATGTGGAGTATTTCAGCCATATCTGGAGTTCGAGATGTCCAATTAGTGTCATTCCCAGTGCTAATGAAAGCTAAGATCCATATCTACAACTTTCATGAAGACACTAAGACCAAATTCAGACGCGAAACATGAGAAAAATGCAAAATACGTCAGACAGCAGGTGCTGCGCGCCTGGAGCGCGCCCTGCGCGCCTGGAGCGCATTTTACAGACTTGCTACTGTTTTGTACGCGCCTGGAGCGCGCCCTGCGCGCCTGGAGCGCATTTTACAGACTTGCTACTGTTTTGTACGCGCCTGGAGCGCGCCCTGCGCACCTGAAGCGCGTGACGCGCATCAGCAATAATAAAAACACAATTTTTTGCTGTTTTTTTGGATCTTTTTGACTCTTGGGAAGTTGGGAGACTTGTGCCCTAGCATAGAAACTCAAAGACGGCCGTTTCTAACGCCATTGAAGCAGTTTTATCAAGAATCATCCATGAATCATTCTTGTAATTCTTCTTTAATCCTTATCTTTTGTATCTCTGTCATGAGTAACTAAACCCTATTTGTTAGGGATGAGTGTAACCAGATGAAACCCTTATTTTTCTGATTTGATTTCTAGTTATATGAATGAGTTTATTGAATTATTTTTCTCATCTCTGTGCTTAATGCTTTTTATTGCTTGACCAACATTAAAATGTTCTACGATTTGTATTTTGAAACGGAAGTGGACTTTACGAATGCTTGAGATGAGAAATTCATGAATTTGTAGTCTAGGGATAGATGCAGGTCATGAAACCAATTAAATTAGTTGCAAAGCAATAATTTACAAGAGAATTTCTATACGGTAATGCTTAATTCTAATCTTAAATCTACTAAGGAATTAGGGGTTACTTTGGAATTAAATGTTCTGTCACTAAGACATTAGGGCATGAATAATAAAGAGAATTCGGTAATAATTCAATAAAGGAATTCAGTAACTAGGATCAAATTGGACACCAAGGTTGGATTCGAAGTGAAACTCATCCCTGACATTTTTCTCATTATAAAAGATCAATTTTATTATTGTTGTTAATTTTAAATATTATTTCAATCAAATTGGGAACCTTTTGTTCAATTTTAGTAATTAAATATAATTCAATAGTAAAACGCAATCCTTGAGTTCGACACTCGGTACTACCGTTTTATTATTACTTGCAACGATTCAGTACACTTGCTGAAACGCTATCAAGTTTTTGGCGCCGTTGCCGGGGATTGCCATATCACTATTGAATTTAATTTATTCACTGAATTGAAATTTTTTGCTCTGCAATAAAATTTTTGTTTTTTCTCTCTTATTTTAAATCTCTTCAGTACTCATAATTTGTCTAACCTTGTATGCGAGGCCAGTCCTCAGCTGAACTTATATTTGATCCAGAAATTGAAAAAACAGCAAAAGCACATAGAAAAGCAGCTCGAGAAAGGAGACAAAGGGAAAGACATTTAGTAGTGGACGAAGAGGTTTTAGGTGATTCTGTCATATTAACTTAAATGGCCGAACCACCACCACCAGAACGTACTCTCGGAGAGTATGGGAATCGAAACAAAAATCGTGCTCGATTACCCATTCGTCACCAACCGGTTACAGTCAATAAGTTTGAAATAAGTCCTGCTCTATACCGAGAGTTGCGGGAAATTCATTTTGCCGGTAGACATAACGAAGACGCTAACAGACACCTCACAAATTTCTTTGAATTATGTGAGATAGTGAAGGTGGATGGGGTGTCTGAAGAATGCAAGAAATTGAAGCTATTTCCATTCTCTTTGATAGATGATGCTAAAGAGTGGTTTCTTTCATTCCCCGCCGACAGCATCACCACATGGGATGATCTTGAGGATAAGTTCTTGGAACAATATTTCCCCCCAGCCATGTTCATTAGAAAGAGGCAAGAAATCACCGGTTACAAACAGAAAGAGGGAGAATCTCTTCGTGACACCTACAGGAGATTCAGAAACTTACTAGCCGGATGTCCTAATCATTCTTATGACGACACTGCCCAAATGCAAATATTCTGTAATGGCTTGAGGCCGAGCACCAGAATTATGTTAGATGCCACAACCGGTGGTTCATGGAATTACAAAACCGCAACAGAAGCACGAAAAATTATTGAGATCATGGCATCAAATGAACAGATGATGTTGTATGACAGAAGTGGTGGGTCGACGAGTGGTGTAATGGAGTTGAATGTTATGGATGGGTTAGCTCCAGGAAGGTTTATATCGAAGATGGAAGAGGTTATCGCCACTGAGATCAAGAAGGGAATGGCAGCTCTAAATATACAACCCCAAGCGGCCCCCGTTAAATTACTAAAGCAGACTAGTTGTAACCTTTGTGGAGGAGCACATAAAACTGGAGTTTGTGAAGCACTGGATGACAATGAGGTAGAAGAACTAGAACAAGTGAATTTTGTGAGTAACAACAACAGGCAGAATAACCCCTACTCTAGTACGTACAATCCTGGTTGGAGAAATCATCCAAATTTTTCTTGGAGAGATCAACAAGGTGGATCTCAGGGTCAACAAGGAGCTCAAACAAACCAAGTCCCACCGAGAAAGGCTGCTTGGGAGAGCGCTATAGAGAAACTAGTTACAAGCACAAGTTCTTTCATTGAAGAGTCAAGAGCCATCCAAAAAAATCACTCTGCATCAATAAAGAATCTTGAGACTCAAGTGAGTCAACTTGCTCAACAAATGGCACAAAGAACGTCCAGAAATTTGCCTAGTGACACAGTTCCGAATCCTAGAAAAAATGTTAATGCAGTGACCACGAGGAGTGGCAAAGTGAGGGAACAAGTACCACCTGAAGCCAAACAAAGTAGAAGTACCTTGACCCCAACCCACCTGGAGGAAATGATCACACCAATACCGGGTGAAGAGCCCATCGCTATTGAAAAGGAGGAAGAACCTGTGATACAAAAAAGGGAACCACTGCCGAAACCAGAAATTAGACTCCCATTCCCTCAAAGATTAAGGAGGGAAGAAACTGAAAAACAATTTGGGAAATTTCTTGATGTTTTTAAAAAATTACAGATCAACATCCCCTTTGCAGAAGCACTAGAGCAGATGCCGACATATGCTAAGTTCATGAAAGAGATTCTGTCGAAAAAAAGAAAAATCGGAGGAGAAACAGTTATGCTTACGGAAGAGTGTAGTGCTATACTACAAAGGAAGTTACCACCGAAGCTCAAGGACCCTGGAAGCTTCTCAATCCCGTGCGCAATTGGGAATAGAACTTTTGGGAAAGCCTTGTGTGATCTTGGAGCTAGTGTAAGTCTTATGCCCCTTTCGATATACAAAAAGCTAGGCATCGGAAAAGTCAAGGACACACAACTGATGTTACAGTTTGCGGATCACTCAATGAAACATCCCTATGGAGTAGTGGAAGATGTGTTGGTTAAAGTGGATAAGTTCATTTTTCCAGTGGATTTCGTGGTACTAGACATGGAGGAAGACAATGACATTCCTTTGATTTTGGGGAGACCGTTCTTAGCAACAGGGAGAGCTATGATTGATGTAGCAGATGGAACCTTAACCCTGAAAGTAAATGAGGAAACCGTCACTTTTAACATTCTGAAAGCCATGGAACACTCAAGAGAAAGAGAAGGGTGCAATCGAATCGAGATTTTAGATGAGATAGTCAATGAAGAAATAATGCATCAAACACCCAACCTCCCATTAGAAAGGGTTTTATGTCTACCCCAAGATGTCGTTCAAGAAAGTGAAGACCCAAAGATGAAAGAGGTGTTGGCCATGTTAGAAGCATCACCATCCTACTCCCCTCGTTTTCCTACTAGATGGGAGGAGTTGAAAGGCAATGAAGTCGAGTCCGCGGAAAAAAGACACCACTAATTGAACTCAAGCAGCTGCCTATTCATTTGAAATATGTATTCCTGGGTGAAGAAGAAAAAAATCCAGCAATAATTAGTGCAAGCTTGAGCGAGTTGCAAGAAGAAAAGTTGTTGAGAATTCTGCGGAAACACAAGGGGGCTATCGGTTGGTCCATTGATGACTTGAAGGGAATAAGTCCAACTTTTTGTATGCACAAAATCCTCATGGAGGACAATCACAAACCGGTAGTACAACCCCAAAGGAGATTGAATCCGGTAATGAAAGAAGTGATCAGGAAAGAGGTGGTAAAGCTATTAGAAGCCGGCCTCATATACCCAATTTCAGATAGCTCTTGGGTGAGTCCCGTCCAAGTGGTACCAAAAAAGGGGGGAACGACTGTCATCACAAATGAAAAGAACGAGTTAATTCCTACTCGAACGGTTACAGGCTGGAGAGTGTGTATTGATTACAGGAGATTGAACAGTGCCACGAGGAAGGATCATTTCCCGCTCCCTTTCATTGATCAGATGCTTGAGCGGCTAGCCGGACATGAGTATTACTGCTTCCTAGACGGTTATTCAGGGTACAATCAGATAGCTGTAGCACCCGAGGATCAAGAGAAAACTGCATTCACATGTCCGTATGGGGTATTTGCTTATCGAAGAATGCCATTTGGACTGTGTAATGCGCGGGCTACATTTCAAAGGTGCATGATGTCCATATTTTCTTATATGATTGAGAAACATATCGAGGTATTCATGGATGACTTTTCTGTATTTGGGTCATCCTTTGATAATTGTCTGATTAATCTATCTCTTATATTAGAAAGGTGTGAAAAATCTAATATGGTCCTAAATTGGGAGAAATGTCATTTTATGGTAAGAGAGGGAATTGTTTTGGGCCACCGAATCTCCCACAAGGGGATCGAGGTAGATAAGGCCAAGGTTGAAGTTATTGAAAAACTTCCCCCTCCTACCAACGAGAAAGGCATTAGAAGCTTTTTAGGCCATGCTGGATTTTATAGAAGGTTTATAAAAGATTTTTCAAAAATTGCAAAACCACTTACAAACCTACTTGCGAAAGACACACCTTTCAAATTCAATGAGGATTGTTTGCATGCCTTTAACAATTTGAAAAACCAGCTGATAACTGCCCCCATTATCACTGCACCTGACTGGTCACTACCTTTTGAAATCATGTGTGATGCAAGTGACAGTGCTATTGGGGCAGTTCTGGGACAAAGAAAAGACAAGATGTTGCATGTGATATACTATGCTAGTCATGTTTTAAATCAGGCACAACACAATTATGCTACAACTGAAAAAGAATTATTGGCTGTAGTCTATGCTTTTGATAAATTTCGGTCTTATCTATTAGGATCGAAAGTTATTGTTTACACTGATCATGCTGCTTTGAGGTATTTGTTTACTAAGCAGGAATCAAAACCAAGGTTTCTTAGATGGATTCTATTACTACAAGAATTTGACATTGAAATTCGGGATAAAAGGGGATCAGAGAACACTGTGGCTGACCACCTATCTCGATTGGAGAAGGTCGAAGAGAATGAGGATATTAGACCGATTCGAGATCAATTTGCTGATGAGCACATCTTCGTCATCACCATGGCACCGTGGTTCGCCGACTTTGCTAATTTCAAGGTGGGGGGTACAATCCCATCTGATTTCACTTACCAACAACGAAAGAAGTTTATCCACGATGCCAAATTCTATGTATGGGATGAACCCTTTCTGTACAAAAGAGGAGTAGATGGGCTGTTGCGAAGGTGTGTGCCCGAGGAGGAACAAGAAAAGGTAATGTGGCACTGCCACGACTCTGAGTATGGGGGTCACTTCAGTGGCGACCGAACTGCAGCAAGGGTTCTACAATCGGGGTTGTTTTGGCCTTCATTATTCAAAGACGCATTCAACTATGTGAAGAAATGCGATCGATGCCAGCGCACCGGTAACATTTCAAAACGGGATGAGATGCCGCAAAATCCTGTATTAGAAGTAGAAGTGTTCGATGTGTGGGGTATTGATTTCATGGGTCCATTCCCATCATCATATAACAAGGTTTATATTTTGGTGGCGGTGGATTATGTCTCAAAATGGGTTGAAGCAATAGCTACTCCAACAAATGATTCGAAACAGGTTATCACCTTTCTCAAGAAGAATATATTCGCTCGTTTCGGTGTGCCTCGAGCCTTGATCAGTGACGAAGGCACCCATTTTCTAAACCGGAATATGGAATACCTTCTGAAGAAATATAATGTGCGCCATAGAGTGGCAACCCCATACCATCCACAGACTAGTGGGCAGGTTGAAGTCTCCAACAGGCAGCTCAAACGAATCCTAGAAAAGACAGTAACTGCCTCACGAAAAGATTGGTCAACGAAACTTGATGATGCACTTTGGGCCTACCGAACGGCTTTTAAGACCCCCCTGGGTATGTCCCCGTATCAAATGGTGTATGGTAAAGCTTGTCATTTACCTCTCGAACTTGAGCATCGAGCGTTTTGGGCGACGAAGTACTTGAACTTTGACTTGGGCAAGGCAGGTGAGGCGAGAATTCTTCAACTTCACGAGTTAGAGGAGTTCCGGAATTTTGCTTATGAGAATGCCAAGATATATAAAGAAAAAACCAAGAAATGGCATGACAAAAAAATAAGACTCAAGGAATTCCAAGAAGGAGAACTAGTTCTCCTATTCAACTCAAGATTGAAGTTGTTTCCCGGAAAACTAAAGTCAAGATGGTCGGGCCCTTTCAAGGTAATCAAGGTATTTCCACACGGTGCCGTAGAGTTGAAGGATACACACTCCGATCGGAACTTCAAGGTCAATGGACAAAGACTCAAGTCATATTTCGGGGAAGAGTCAAGACTTTCGATGGAGTCCATCCATCTGGACACAACTTGAAGAGTGAATTGTCAAGCTCAAGACACTAAACAAGCGCTTGTTGGGAGGCAACCCAACTTCATATCCTTTTCATTTTAGTTGACGTCACTTCATTTAATTTTAATTTTAGCTTTTAAATACTAATTTTATTCATTCTTGATGTTTAGTATAAGCAAGAAATTACAAAAAGGTGTTAGGGATTGTTTTTTTTGTTAAGAAGCAGCAAAAACGCGCCTGGAGCGCAGGCCTTGCGCTTGAAGCGCATTCTGGAACTTCAAATCTGTGAAAAATGCGCCTGGAGCGCATACCTTGCGCCTGAAGCGCATTTCGCTGACTTGTTACTGACTTGCGCGCGCCTGGAGCGCATGCCTTGCGCTTGAAGCGCATTTCGCGTAGTCCAGTTCTGTTCACACGCGCCTGAAGCGCGCCCTGATGCGCCTGAAGCGCATTTCGCAGATTTGTTACTGACTTGCGCGCGCCTGGAGCGCATGCCTTGCGCCTGAAGCGCATTTCCCAGATTTGTTACTGACTTGCGCGCGCCTGAAGCGCGTCCCGTGCGCTTGAAGCGCATTGTTGGGCCTTTAAAACACCCCAAATAGGTACAGCCTTCCCTCCTTCACAACAATCCTCCCTCTTTCACAAACACCATTACCATTGAAGCTCACTCTCTGCACTCTCATCCTCAAGTAAGTTCCCCTCTCCTATCCAACATCATCCCATCCTCAAGTAAGTTTCCTCAAACTTCTAATAGCAACTCATTCTTGGTGACTGATGCATGTGGGTTTTCTTTCTTTTTTGTTCTTCTTTTCTTTCTCTTGTAAACTTGAATCTATGCTGTATTTTATACATTATGCATGAATGTATGTTGTTAATGAGATCGAATGGGGTTAATGGTTGCGAGATTGGGTGTTTTTCATTCATTATTATGCCTGCCTTCCAACTGTTTGATAAAATGCCACAACCACTATTGTTCCTGCATGCCAACTGTTTGATAAAATGCCACAACCACTATTGTTCCTGCATGCCAACTGTTTGATAAAATGTCACAACCATCATCATGCTTGCATTCCAACTGTTTGATAAAATGACACAACCAATGCACATGCACTATTATCACTTAGAATGTTAGTGGACAAACTCATGGCCATGTATGATGTTATTTCTCCAAGGTCGATCGTGCTTAAATTAACTATCTCTAACTTGGAATATTCTGAACCTTGGGGGTGATTACTTATTTTGCAGGACCTAATGGCAACCCAACAAAAGGCAAAACGAACTAAGGTTGCGACTACATCCTCTGCCCCACAGCACGATGCATTCATATTCAAGAACATGGCAACACAAGAATACCATGCCAAACTCCCAACAGTCCACAAGTTTGTAAGTGAAAAAAATTTTCAGTTGGAAGACGATGAATTTGTTGACATCCAGGCTATGATTGCTTCCAGAGGATGGGAGAAACTGACCACATTTGTCACCACAGCGAGCAAATCATTAGCTGTGGAATTCTACTCTAATGCCTCCGATCTAAAGTCCGACCAACCATTCCCACTTGACCAATTTGTGAGCTATGTGAGGGGAAAAAGGGTACCATTCACACCTCAAGTCATCAATGAAATCCTTGGCCTGCCAAACTATAATGATTGCCGCTTTCTAGCTATGGAAAAAAAACTTGTAAGAGCAAGCAGTCAGGAAATCCTACACACTTTATGCATACCAGGCACAGATTGGGTACGAAATAGAGATGGCTCCGTTCGGAAATTACGCTCAGTGGACCTCACCCCGATTGCTAAAGCATGGAGTACTTTTGTCCATCATACGCTATTGCCATGTTCGAATGTGTCCGATATAACATTTCAAAGAGCATGTCTACTACTTGCTATCTTAAAAGGTGACAGAATTAATGTGGGCATGTTAATAGCCAATGATATTCGGGGCACAGCCATTCTTGATCTCCCAACAAGCTACTTCCATCACGCCTCCCTGATAGGCAAATTATGTGAATTGGTGAGAGTGATACCAAAACAAGGGGAAGAAATGTTGAAACCAGCTACTCCAATCACTGCAAGATGGATAACAAAACACTCTATGATTCCAGCAGACTACCCTGTTATCCCACCAGAAGCGATGCCAGCAGAGGAACACACTGAACCACAGGAACCACAACACCACCCCCCACATCCAGTCCAGCTCTCTAACGAAGACAGAATCGGTAGATTGGAAACTATGATGGAACGAGTAATGATTGATCAGCGAGATAGACACGCCAGATTAGAGCTGGGGATGACCAATCTCTATCGAGCATTCACCTCTTCTCAACAGACACCGGGAGGCATGTTTTATGCTGATCTATTTACACCTCACTAGTACACAGGCGACCAGAGCGGAACAGGAGCAGATGATCTAAACGAGGATCCTTGAATTGCTAAACTAGAGAAGTTTTCTTTCTTTTGTTTTGAATTTTTTTTTTGTTTTTCTTTTTCTTCTTCTTTTTTTGTTTCTTTTCTTGTTCTTCTTTGTTTTAGTCGAGTCTATTTGCTTTTCTGTGTTTCTTCTTGTTTTCTTTGTTTGATGATGAAATGTTGTAATAACTTGCACTTGATCTTAATGTTTCTGTTTGGGATTTCGAAAGTTAAACTCTATCTCTTAGATTATGTTAGTGCTCAAGTCGATAAGTCTCCCTAATGCATGCATGCTTGATTACTCAATGGTTGCAGAAGGCTAATAAGCCATCAAGTTTTTCAAAAATACAATTTTAACTTTCCGAATACATGTTTGGCATTATGTTGACTGTTCATACTCTCTCTTACTATCCTAATTGTGAGCTTTTGAGCCTAAACACTTAAATTCTTTGCTGTGTGATTATCCAAACATGTATTATCCCTTCAGAACTTGCACTAATTCTGACCTGCATCACTTGTAATTTATGCATACATTGAGGCAATTTTATTTGGTCGTTTGAGCCTTTCTAACTACCCTATAAAAATGTTATCCTTTGCTAGCCCCTTCGAGCCTTGCCCCTTTGTTTCGGTTACTAGCCACATCACAAAACACAAAAAAAA
>JBBPBT010000850.1:25586807-25624026 GCA_037974875.1 Cicer bijugum | reverse complement strand
TTTTTGCTTGAGAAGAGGAAAAAAACCATTGGATTTTATCATAGGTTTTGGATTTTAAAAATCAAAATCAAATATTTTAAAAGTTTGGAAGATAATAGAAAAATAATAACTTTACGTAGAGAGTAAGATAAAGTTTGACTCAAGGGAGACCATTCTATTTATCAACCAGAATGTTTTGGTTAGATTTTGCCTAAATAATTGTTTGGATTTTTTATGTCTTTTAGTATTTCTTTAATAAAACCAAAACGATCTTCCATTAGGGGTTATGTAAAGATATTAGTTAGTTGATTTTCATTTTCTATAAAAATTAATTCAACATATTTCTTCTTAGCATGGTCTCTAATGTTGAATGTTTCAATATATTTCTTTTAATATTAATTTATGAGTGATAATTATTTTTCTTATTTGACTTATTGTAGTTGATAAAGTTGTTAGTAAGAATTATTTAATCAATGGATAAGTTTATATATATATATATATAATATTATATGTAGATGGGTTTTTTTTCATCCTTAGTGCAAGAAGAGTTGGGGCTAAGGATTTGTGGTTTGGTGTCATCCAATCCATATGAACAAGTAGAAACTAGGGCTAGTAGTATGTGGCTTTTTTTTATCAAGGTTAACAAAAAAAAATGATATTTTCTCCATCTTATTCTTCATTCAGGCCCAATACTATCTACCCAACAATTTTCACTTTAATTTTTCCCTAATATCCAAAACTTTCCATGCTCAGTAATAATAACAAAATAAAAAAATTAACTCACAAACCTTTTACAGACAATATTATGTAAACATAAAGGAATATGGAAACCCTAGCCACCATCACCTTCACACCACCTTTTTTCGCGCATCAAAAGTATAGAGCTTTGTGCTAGAAAGAAAAGCAGCCGAGGTAAGAGTTTTTCCCTCACATAAATTATAGTTAGACTGTTGGTTGGATGGCATGAAATTCATATTTGTGTTTGCATGCATCTTAATAGGAATATATGTAGATTAATTGATTAAAATAATAAAACACCAATCCTTTATGTTGGGTTCAACATGTAATATATGATTTTTTTAAAGTAAAGTATAAATTTTTATGATATATATGATAAAGTCTGAATTTTTACGATATATATATGATAAAGTTTAAATTTTAATGATGAATATAAAGTAAAATATGAATTTCTAAGTTATATGTCATAAAGTTTTAATTTTTAAGATGAATATGAAATAAATTTTGAATTTTGAATTTTTATGTTATATGTGATACAGTTTTAATTTTTCTGATGAATATGAAACTAAATTTGAATTTTTATGTTATATGTGATAAAGTTTTAACTTTGATGATGTATGAGTTGTTTGAACTTTCTTGTTATATATGTTAAAGTTTTAATTTTTATGTTTTATATGAAATCAAATTCCTATTTTTATTTGTATGTGGTGAAAGTTATAATTTTTATGATTGTTTATCTATGAATGTATGATTCTCATGATAAGGATGTGTGATATATGATATTTGTGATATATGAATAAGATGAAGATTTTAAAAATTGATTTTTTGAATGCATATAACATGATTCTTAGTGGTTTGTGAGATAATATAGTTTTTGATAATATATTATCATGTCATGGCATATGCATCTTGTGGGAGTTGTCTTAGTGGCAAATTTATTTTCTCTATTGATATGGGTGATTTTATGTGTGGAAGTTTCCTTAGTGGTAGATTTATATCTGGATCATATAGTTTTAGAAGCATGCATTACGTACAAGGGCATACGTTACTACTATATGATTTATCAATTTGCATTTTTTTTCTTTTAAATTGGAAGTTTTACATTTAAATGTTTTTTGTCATTTTTCCATATGTTTAGCTTTGGCTTGATGTGGATGACGGAAAAAAACTGAAACTTACAACAATATTTTAGGTACTAATGAGTTCGAGGAGATTCAAGGGTAGTTGAAGAGTATTGATGTGCGACAAACATGGGGTAAAAATGAATTTTCAAGACAATTTTGTTATAATAGAATTGTTGCGATATTTCTAAGTTTATTTTTAATCTTTTGTTACCGACTTTTAAAATGCACTAGAGTTCTAGAAATACGGAAGTGGGTTCTCTTCCGTTAGGAATGATTGGTTTTAGTTTGTTTTAGCTTTGAATAAACATTTTCTTAATAATATTAATAAATATGGTAGTTACTAATTATTTAAATTAATAAATGTTAGGTATTCTTACTTTTTTTAAAAAAATTATCGTAAATTTATCTAACCAATAAGTATTTTAAGTAATGCTTTGGATTCAAAATTTGGGGCATTACAGATTGTTCTAAGTAAATGAGAATATTTGAATAAATAATCAAAAAGTATTCACTTTGATTTTTGATCCATAGAACTAAAGAGAAATAATTTGTGGTCGAGACATATTTAGCACCAGTTCTTGACATGGAAATTGTGTTCTTTTTTCTGCAAGACCAACTTATGAGAGATTCTCCAAGAAATTGGCATGCACCGCTTGTACTTTTTCTTTTAATTTTATCCCCAATATAATCAACATTACAATAAGCTACAATACTAATCCTATGCTATACGAAGGCTAAGATCAGTAGTACCAATAAGATATCTAAACATTGTTTTTACTACAATTAAGTGTTATTCTTTAGGTGAAGATTGATATCTTACACATAAGACAACTACAAATACAATATCTAGTCTACTTGTAGTAAAATATAATAAATAACTAATCATTCCTGTATATATTTTTCCAAAAATAGTTTTTTCGTTTTCATTTTTCTTCAAGTTTGAAGATGGATGCATGGCAGTTACTATTAATTTGGCTTCGTTCATTTTGTATTTTTCGATACGATCTTTGATATATTTTTCTTCATAGATGAAAATTCCATTTTCAAGTTTCTTGGTTTGTAAGCCAAGAAAAAATCTAAATTATCTCATCATGCTCATTTCAAATTCACTTTGCATGAGATTAGAAAAATATTTACAAATTTTTTTTTCATTTGTTGATCCAAATATATTGATTTTCCTATAGTGATTTTGACGTTATCAACATGATTTTCAAACTCACCTCTTTGTTGTTTTATATAGGTGGAAGTGCGAAAATGTAGTGATTTCAAGTTTTTAGTTGATGACCCATACTCTAATAGGTAATAATGGGTGAAAATGTTATTTGGTGTATTTTATCAAGTCTTGAACTGAAATTACTTTTTTTTTTAAATTATTGGATGTGATTATTATTGTATAATTTATGAATTTTGAAGACGATAGTCAATAATCTTTAAATTTTGTGAATGATTTGATGTCCATAAATATTTAAATAATAAATCTTGATTATGGGTTGTTTTTAAGAGATTTTTAAATTAGTATTTTATGCAAGTGTTTTGTGAAAGTGTAGAATGTGGTGTCTAGTGCCTATCTTTAAAAAGAAATGTGTATAATTTATTTTGTAATCACTATAATTTTGTTTAAAACTAATGCAATTTATCTTATATCGTGATTTAGAGTTTAAGGTGTCACAATATTGTAGTGAAAAACTATTTTTATATGTGAATTGAATTAACTATAAGAATTCAACCTAACTCCCTTTATGTCCAAACAACAAGCTCAAAGTAAATCCTCTAACAATTGAATTGTCCTTTGAGACTAACTATTCATCTATGCATGATAAACAAAACTTAACTTTAAATTTTGGTAAGTTCTTGATTCAGTTGTTGACAAAACTTCGATGTGGCTCTAGGGTTCGATTGTTGATTATGTTGTCGGAATTTCGTGGAATCTGGCATGTTGAGGAGAAATCTCTTAATTAAATATTTTAATGATAAAAAAAATTATTAGGAAAAGATCTAATTAATTTTGATTTTACTAAATTATATAACATATGATCTTGAGCGTATTAATCATAAGAAAAGTTTTTAACGAAACTTAAACAAGTTTTCAAAACATACACATACACGAGAATGATCATCATCCTTAAAACTTGAAGTCTTTATCATCAATCTCATTTTTTAAAGATTATAGGACATTAATTGAAGACAAAAGAAATATTGCATTTGATATGCAAAAAGAATAAATTTTATAAGTATAAGAGAACATTCTCTCAAGTGTCATACGAACAAATAATCTCATGAAAGGGAAAAATTGACTCTATTCATGTGGACAAAGACAAAAGTAAAACTTGTGCAAATCCGATTTCTTTTTTGCAATCATACTAATGAATGTTTATCCAAAATATTCAATTTTGATAACAATCACACATAAGAACAATAAGAAGAAGAATTTATGCACTGCAAGTACAAATTAACATCTCATTGCAAGCTCGTTTATCTCATTGCAAACTCATTTCAAGTTGTCAAGAGATTAATCAAACAACTTGATCATCTTCATACATCAGATGATGATTATTAGTATTCTCAAAGAAGAGGACGTTTACCCAAAATCGAAGAGGAAGTTTACCCATATTGCATAGAATGTTCAAGCAACTTACTCTAACACCTTGGGACATGAGCCCAACGGTTATAATTGTCCTTTACAAAAAGAAGAAGTTTTCTGAAGTCTATAAACAGAAGGTTCTTTAGGCTTCAATCTCCATGAGACTAAAATCATTCATATTCCAATTTCTTAAGTGCAAAGCCATCAAAGTTCTCTTCAATTATCACGAAACATGTTACAGCTCTTTGTCATAGATTTCAGAATCAATTATTTGAGTGTGTTCTTATTTCAATCTACCTATATAAATAGTTTCTTAAACTGATCCAAACAATTATCAATATCATTTGTTGTAAACACCATCAAGTTTGTCTAGTTGAGAGAAAACTTAAGTGACTTGTGTAAGCCAGTTGAAGTTAATAAAATACAAGTGTAACTAAAGGGAAAAGATGGAGTTGAGAGGTTGCTCAACTTACTAATGAAAATCTCATTGTTTGTAAGAATTGGATTAGTCCATGTTGGATGAACTAGGATATTTCTCGTGTGTGATTTTCTTATCCTTATCTCTTTAATATTTGATTATTTCACTAAATCACACTATTGTCACTTTAAGATTAAATTTTTTCTTGATCTTTCTCAAGCACAGGTAGGTTCATTATACTGATATGAAATTTCCAAGTCTTATCTTGAGAAAGATTTTTAAAAGTGCAAATCAAAAAGAGGGTCACAATTCAAATCCATCTTTCTTGTGACAATTACATTCACTTCAATTTACATCATAGCTCTAGCTCTAAAAGGTTTGAGCACTTAACAATGTAGGAATAAAAGATTCAAGAAGTGATGTCAAAAACTACAATGTTCATACCAGAAGAAGGATATGCAAACAGACCACCATTCTTTGATGAAACTCATTACTACTTCTAGAAAGCAAATATTAAATTATTTCTAGTTTCTAAAAATAATGATATGTGAAGCATAATTGAAAATAGAAACTATGGATCTCAAACAAATGAGAATGGTCTTGTATTTACAGTAAAAACAAAAGCTTCATGGACAGTTGATGACAAGGCATATAAGGCATGTAACACCCCTAATTGCTTCTTAATATATATTACTCTATTGTGATTTTTTTTTCTTATATGTGTGCAACATGGTGTAATAGTTTCATGCATATTTGATTTGATCTCATAGCAATATACTTTGCTAATACTACATTCAATTATTTTCTAAAAATAATAATATTGTAAAGAATAATATTTTCAGTAATTTCATTTGTATATATATACATTGGTAATTGTTATAATAATTTAGTGTGCATTTGACTATATGATAAGCATGCACATAATTATATTTTAATTAGTTATAACTATTGTTTCATTTTAATTATTTCATTTATTTTGTAATTAATTATTTTAATGTATTATTAATATCTTATAACCCCTAATTCAAATATCAAAGTGTTAGAAATTATTTGTATGATTATATAGATTTTAAAATAAAATAAGAGAATTGGACTTTTTACTAAGATTGCACCCTTATAATGGTATTTGCATCCCGCTCTTGTACTAAAAAGGAACAAATTTTCTTCTTCTGTCTCATGAAATCGCGCAACCATTAAATAAAAACCTTTCTCCACTCAAATTCATTCTCACCAATTTCGTGATATTTGTATCGATTTCAATCTCGTCCCCACACAAAATCAATCACTTAATTAATTTATTTCATTAATTCTATCGATTGTGACTCCATTTTGTTGGAAACAACTGCGTTTCTTTCATTGGACAAGCTATTTTGGGATATTTATGAAAAACCACATTTGACTTCATAAAAAACATTTATGAAGCACTACTCATTTGTATTTTTCCAGTGAAGTTGACGTCAGACCATTTCAATGCTCTAGCAAATTGGTAAGGCATTTTCTAATAACTTGTTTTATGTCATTTTGAATACATCTATACTCTTAATAGTTTTATTAATCATGTAACACTAATTTTTATGTTTCGCGTAAACTATCCACCAAGTTTCATTTACTCTATGAAATCATTGATGATTTTTGATTCATTTGTTGCGTGTTGTCGACCTATAATTGTTGATGAAAATTATTTTGATCCTTATTGTTGAATAAACCCTATAAACGATGTTGAATAAACCCTAAAACGTTATGCTCAACAATCCATTTCAATTACATGATGAATGACCAAAGGCAGAAGCGTACCTGTGGAAATTGCCATTGATAAAATCCTGGGATGATGATGATAGACCCAATGGGTTGGGTGATCTTCCTCAGCAAAACACCCTGAAGACCTTGCTCTCTTGATGGGGATAGAGAGAACCAGAGAGTTTTTTCCTTAGGGTTTGTGAAAGAAAATAGTCTTATTGTGTTTGCCTTGGGGACCACTACCCCTATATATAACTATTATTAGTTATATCCCAAATTGCAGTATTTCCAATTCAGCCCCTCATTAAATTAGAAACTGCTTGGTATCTACACTATTAATTTTCATAACTATTATGCTCTTTAGCCATAAACTATTATATATTATTTGACCCCTAGTTTATTGGCTAATTATATAATGACCCTAACACACTTTATTAATTAATTACATATGTGACCCATAAATCTTACAATTTCCCATTGGTCCCACATGTATCCTTATGAGTGTGTTAGATTTTATGACGTCAAAAAATGTCATTATAATTACCTTGAGTATAATCCAAATTATCCCGTCCATTAATCATATCAGCACATGGAACCAAAGAGGCTTTCGTCATAATAAGCATAACTAAACCCATCAATGATCACCCGTACTGACACAACTAAATGACATAGACCCATTATGAAAAGTGTAGCATGAAAATTACATGAAGTTGGTCAATGCATGACAATTTTCAACTGGTCCTACTTTACCGAATGAGATCATACCATAACTTAAATGTACAAAGTAACCAAAGCTGAATACTTTAAACTTTATTTCTGATCAGAAAGTCCAAATACAATGTATTTGTACTTTACAATAAAACATAGAACATGAATTACATAATGGACGAAACTCCCACTAAAATTAAGATTCCTCAAACTGTAGCACACCCATGTGAGCAGTATGCTCATGAAAGACCTTGGGTGGTAGACCTTTAGTGAGTGGATCCGTAATCATAGAGTTCGTCCTTAAGTGTTCTATGGATATCTGTCCACTTTGTACCTTCTCTTTAACAACTAGGAACTTAATGTCAATGTGCTTTGACTTGGTTGAGCTCCTATTATTGTTAGAATACAGGACTGCTGATCTATTGTCACAATACAACTTGAGTGGTCTTTCAATCCCTTCAACTATTTGCAACCCCGTGACAAAATTTCTCAGCCAAATGCGCTGGTCAGATGCCTTATGAATTGCTATGAATTCTGCTGCCATGGTTGATGAAGCAGTAAGACCTTGCTTGGCACTACGCCAAGAAATTGCTCCACCAGCTAACAGAAAGACATAGCCTGAAGTTGATCTTAAGCTGTCTTGGCATCCCGCAAAATCTGAGTCAGAGTACTCAGTGATCTCTAACTGGTCTGGCCTCCTATATGTGAGCATGTAGTTTCTTGTTCTCTTCAAATATCTCATGACCCTCTTGGCTGCTTTCCAATGGTCAAGACCTGGATTGCTTAAACATCTGCCTAAAATCCCTACTTTGAATGCTATGTCTGGACGTGTACATACTTGGGCATACATAAGACTCCCTACAGCTGAAGCATAAGGGATCTTTTGCATTTCTTGAATTTCCAAACTTCCCTTAGGGCACTGTTTGAGACTAAACTTGTCTCTCTTAGCAACTGGGGTGTCCCCTGGTTTGCAATCCTGTAACCCAAACCTTTTGAGAACCTTATCGATATAGCTCTTTTGTGACAATCCAAGAATACCTCGAGATCTGTCTCGGTGTATCTGAATTCCTAATACAAAAGAGGCGTCACCAAGATCTTTCATCTCAAAATGCTTTGATAGAAATTTCTTAGTTTCGTGCAACATGCCTATATCGTTAGTGGCAAGCAGTATGTCATCAACATACAAGACCAGGAAAATATGTCTGCTCCCATTGAACTTATGATACACACAATCATCAACTGTATTCATCTCAAAACCAAATGAGAGAATTACTTGATGAAATTTATGGTACCATTGACGAGAAGCTTGTTTTAGCCCATAAATGGATTTTCTTAGTTTGCACACCATATTCTTTGGGTCTCCCAACACAAAGTTTTCTGGATGCACCATATAGATCGTCTCATCAATGTCACCATTGAGAAAAGTTGTCTTTACATCCATTTGATGAAGCTCCAAATTAAAGTGAGCAACAAGAGCCATGATTATTCTTAAAGAGTCCTTCGATGAAACTGGAGAGAAAGTCTCTTTATAATCAATCCCCTCCTTTTGAGTATAACCCTTAGCTACAAGACGTGTCTTATATCTCTCCACATTACCATTGGAATCCCGCTTGGTTTTAAAAATCCATTTGCAACCAATGGGTTTCACTCCTTCAGGTAATGGGATAAGTTCCCAAACTGAATTGTCTTGCATAGACTTATACTCCTCATTCATTGCTTCGATCCACTTATCGGAACGAGGATCTTGCATGGCTTGATGAAAGTTGACTGGGTCGTCTTCCGTCATGCCAACATTTTCCTCTACCTCATTGATAAATACTACATAATCATCTGAAATAGCATTTTTCCTTTCTCTAGTGGATCTCCGCAATGGAGCTGGCTCTTGAGGCACTTGTTCTTGAGGATCTTGAATTTGACCTGGATTTTGTTCTTCTTGAACAACCAGATCATCTTGAGTTTGTTAAATAATGGGAAAGTCAATTGGTGGAAGAATCAGTTCTGGAATTGTTATTGATTCTTCCTCAAAGACAAAATCTTTGACCTTAATCTTCCCCCCAAACTCAATATCCTCAAAGAACGTTGTCGTTCCCGTCACAAAAATTGTTCTCAAATTAGGATCATAAAATTTATAGCCCCTTGATTTTTCTGAGTACCCTATAAAATAGCTGCTAATTGTTCGGGGTTCAAATTTCTTTTCATTCGGCCTATAAGGCCTTGCCTCAACTGGACATCCCCAAACATGAAGGTGCTTCAGACTAGGCTTACGCCCAATCCAAAGCTCATAAGGTGTTTTAGCCGCTGCCTTAGTTGGTACTCTATTAAGAATGTATGTTGCTGTTTTTAATGTCTCTCCCCAGCGTGACTCTGGCAAGGTGGAATGACAAATCATACTCCTTACCATATCCTTAAGAGTCATGTATCGTCTTTCAGCTACACCATTCATGTTGGGTGACCCCGGTATAGTGTATTGTGGGACGATTCCACATTCCTCTAGGTATTTGGCAAATGGTCCCGGACGTTGTTCACCTGAACCGTCATATCTGTCGTAGTATTCACCACCACGATCAGATTTGACCTTTTTAATTCTCTTATTAAGTTGATTCTCAACTTCTGCCTTAGAGGATTTGAACACGACTATTGATTGAGACTTTTCATGAATTAGGTAAAGGTAGGCATATCTAGAATAATTGTCTATGAATGATATAAAATATTGTTGACCATTCCAAGAAGGAGTTGGAAATGGCCCACAGATGTCCGTATGTATCAATTCTATGACGTCAATAGCTCTATATGCGCCTAATTTCTTATCTTTAGTCTGTTTTCCTTTAATGCATGCTACACAAACGTTAAAGTCTGTGAAGTCAATAGAATCTAAAATTCCATCTGACACAAGTCGTTCAACTCTATTTCTAGAGATGTGACCTAGACGCTTGTGCCAAATCACTCTTGAATTGAAATTTTCAATTTTTCGCTTAGTACCACGTGATTCCACACTCAAGGTTTCATTATAGTTAGCCACAGTTTCCAACAAATAAAGATTATCATAACCAGAAAGTAAACCGGTTCCAACAACATTCGAATTTAAAGACAAAGTAAATTCTTTATTCTCGAATGAACAATAATATCCTGATTTGTCCAAATAAGTAATAGAGACCAAATTCCGTCTAAATGACGGTACAACAAAAGTGTCTTCTAAATCCAAATAATGACCGGAACTTAATAATAATCTAAATTTTCCTATGGCTTCAACTTCTACCTTCTTCCCATCTCCTACATGGATGCATCTTTCAGTATCACTAGGCTTTCGGAAGTTCAGGCAACCCAGCATTGAAACACTGATGTTAGTAGTTGCACCAGAGTCTAACCACCAAGTGTTTCCAGGTACTGAAGCTAAATTAACCTCAGAACAGACCAAAGACAGAATCATACCTTTCTTAGCACGCCAAGCGTGATATTTGGCACAATCTTTCTTCACGTGTCCAGAACTCCTGCAGAAGAAGCAGTTGTTATCTTTAGTCTGCTTCTTTTGTTCTGGACCCTTAGCAGCAGCTTTGTTCTTGGGCTCCTCAATTATGTTCCTTTTGCCCTTGTCTTTAGAGATGCTAGTAAAGTGAGCGCTTTCAGTCTTATCTTGCTTTAGCCTATCCTCTTCTTGCACAAATAATGAAATGAGCTCATTTAGAGTCCATTTCTCCTTTTGACAATTATAAGTCACCTTAAACTGACTGAATTGCGAAGGAAGAGACAACAATACTAAATGAATGAGTAAGTCATCTGACAACTCAAGCTTTAGTCCTTTAAGCTTAGAAGCAATGTTGGACATCATCATAATGTGCTCTCTTATATTTCCCTAGCCTTGATACTTCATGGAAATTAAATTCTGAAGCAAAGAACTTGTTTCAGCCTTATCACTTTTTTCAAAGCGATTTTCCATCTCAGCAAGGAAATTTTTAGTTGTATCTATCTCATCCGAGACAGCACCTCTAAAGACCTCAGGAATGCCACGCTTTATGATCATAAGACTTATGCGATTTGAGCGATCCCATTTCTCATACTCTAATTTTTCCTCAGAAGAACTAGAGTCCTTAGGAGTAGGGGGTCGATCAATTCTTAATGCAAGGTCTAGATCCATACAGCCAAGAACAATCAGAATGTTCTCTTCCCATTCCTTAAAATTTGTCCCATTAAGAACAGGAATAGAACTCAAATTTGCAGATATGGAAGCAATACATGTTGTGGGACTTAAATAAAGAACGAAACTTAGAAACTTACATTATAAGTAAATAAATCAATAAATAAATAAACACATATGTTCAAATCATGGAATTTAAACCCATCTCAAGATACTCGGTGCACCATTGATGTCAAGTCTTTGGACAGTAACACCAACTGCTAGTGGTACTCTTGCTGCAACGATCAAATATTGACAATAAGACATGTCAAACAATAAACCTTCCTTTGGGCTGATTTACTGCTCACATGTATACCAAATAATTGTCACACATTTATCATCGTAGGTGTACATGTAATTCTGCCAAATATTAACCTTCCTTTGGGCCGGTCAATACCCGCATGAATAAACATATACACAGCCATTTGACACTCTTCACGAGCAATTTAGACAAGAGAGGTCACTTTAGCGACGTCAAGTTTCAATTAACTCATTCAAAATGTCAAACTTGACTCGAACATATATTTATTATATCCAAATAAAACAATATTTAAAAAAAATATTGTTTACTAATATAAATTGTGTTTCATTTTTCATGTTTTGTTGGAAGAAATGATGAAATACAACAACAATTCCAAATAACAAGATTGCAACTTCTGTTCTTGCTGCACATGTGACCCAATAAATCCAAATAAGTGTCAACGAGGCCGGAAACAGAAATTAACAATAAAGATCTTGCTATTTGCAATCTGACAAGGTTACAGGAGCATACGGAGCACTCAATGCTAGCTTTTAATATATACAATTTCTAAATGAATTTCCGGTGAAGCAATTTGAGAAATTACATTTGGACTTTAAAGTACAGCAATAATATTTTAAGAATATAGAACAGAGAATAATCCAATCCAATCTAGCACAATCTTTTCAAGGTTAAACAATCGAAGGCTAATACGAATGCGGTGATTAGAAGCACAATCCCAAATAATTATCAAGCTCTCTGGTATATAATCTTTGTCAAATTCCACATGTAAGGAATGCAGATAGCACTAATTTGTAATCGCACAGTGTGACTATTGGTGCACTAATCTCCTCTTGATTGACAAGGCTAATTATAAAGGTATGTATAAATTCAACAGTTCCTCAACTTGATACAAAACGGTGAAAAAGATATTCACACGCAAACTACCAAGAATAGCATGCACAAACACGAAGATGTGCAACGATTTCATCACTTAATTAAATAAATAAATAAATAAATAAAAGCAAACCAGAAAAGTCACATATAACTGTCAGAATTTCATCAAAATTCCCAAATTGAATCCTAAAAAATAAAGACAATAACCGAATTTCATCATGAATTAAATATGGTAGGCTCTGATACCAATTGTTTAATAAACCCTATAAACGTTGTTGAATAAACCCTAAAACGTTATGCTCAACAATTCATTTCAATTACATGAAGAATGACCAAAGGCGGAAGCGTACCGGTGGAAATTGCCATTGATAAAATCCTGGAATGATGATGATAGACCCAATGGGTTGGGTGATCTTCCTCAACAAAACACCCTGAAGACCTTGCTCTCTTGATGGGGATAGAGAGAACCAGAGAGTTTTCTCCTTAGGGTTTGTGAAACTGAATAGTCTTATTGTGTTTGCCTTGGGGACCACTACCTCTATATATAACTATTATTAGTTATATCCCAAATTGCAGTATTTCCAATTCAGCCCCTCATTATATTAGAAACTGTCTGGTATCTACACTATTAATTTTCATAACTATTATGCTCTTTAGCCATAAACTATTATATATTATTTGACCCCTAGTTTATTGGCTAATTATATAATGACCCTAACACACTTTATTAATTAATTACATATGTGACCCATAAATCTTACACTTATATCACACGAAAGTGTCAAACTTAGGTATGAGGTGAGAGTGAGTTCGAACTCACGGGTTTAAAATAAGTTAGATGAATGAGAAAACCGTATTTCCCACCATTCATTAGGGACACACTATGTACAGCTAAAACTCTTTAAGTAATAATTGACTAATAGGAATATTGAGATTTATTAAAGTTAAAACATGAATTACAAACTTTTATAGGGTATTGCTTGATTTATTTTGACGAATGTGTGTTAATTGAATTATTTCATAATTGGATATTTGATGTATATTTGTACTATATTTGTTTATAAATATCCTCAATATTGGTTGAAGTAGAATTAGAATGTGGTGAATTTTTTATACTTGTGTTGCAATTTCTATGATGTGTACATAATTTTGTATTTTTATGTGTAAGTGAATACTTATGTGGTTAACAAGTTTTTGATTTGGATTGGTGAGTAAAGAATTGCAAGAGAGAATAAATGTTAGTATGTAATGAGATATAAGATCATAAAACATAGAGTAATTAGGAGTAGAGTAATTAGGAGTCTTGTATAATGTGATGATTGTTTTAAATGTAAAGTATGACTACAAAAATATAAAATGATAGTGCTTACTTGATGGCTGGTGGTGTTATTAACTTCAATGATATTAAGATACATTGAATTTTCGTATGTTATACCCTTGAATTATATGATGTGAGATTTTGTGACGATAGTGTATGAGAGACCACTTTGATGTTATAGAATTCAAGTATTTTATACATGTATATTGATATTACCCCTTAGACAATGAATTAGTGGTAGTTCTGACGCGTGCTAAGGATGGTACCCTTAATGAATTGAGTAGCCTAAGGCAATAGGGGAGAAACTGGATGTTAGGGGTATTTGACTTGAAGATTATTTTGTAGGTAGGGCTTGACAAGCCTAGTGATGTTGGGGAAGCATAGTTGAATAGTCTGATTATAGAGGTATATTGTTGAGCCTTATGGAAAGATTGTTTGACCTTGGAATTTTCTTATGGGAAATTCTTAAGTGACTTGGGGGTAGCTCTCCAAATTTCAGGATCTATTATGCAATACACATTTACCTCGATCGTCATGTATGTATCTTGAATTGAGTTGAAGGGATCTATGAGGACATGATCGATCTGAATTGTTTATCCATTTGTGTAGTGGCATAATATCAAGCCTCATAATCAAGTATTTCAGAGTTAGAATGGTAAAAAAGAAAGATAACAAGTTTAGAGTATAAGAGCATGCATAATACTATGTTGATCGGTGATTTTCTCATTTTGATTATGTTAATTATAGTATTATTGTCTCTTGATGATTCTCATTATTTTGATTATGTGAATTATTGTGATATTCTACGTAATCCTTTTTACCAGTTTTAAACTATTACATGCTTTTTATGCTCCCCTATGTGTTGTTTAAGTGAGCATGTTTGCAAAAACGCATTTATTATAGGTTGTCAATTAACGATTAGCACTCTGAAAGGTGATAACTGATATGAGTCATTTAATGTATTTTATAAAGTGTTGAGTTGAAATTCTATTTTGTAAAACTATTATTTTGTAATTTATTGTTTTTTTAAGATAAAAATCAATCATCCCTAAGATTTTTTTAAAAATCTAACATACATGATTGATAAACCTTAGTTGTTTTGACTCTAAGTTATTTTTAAGTGAGGATTTTAATGTAAGTGTTTTTGCGTAAGTGTAATAGTGGTGTCCGAAGCTTTTATTTGAAAAGAAATTTTGATATTTTATTTGAAATTGTTGTGAACTTTGCTTGAAGATTAATGTACTTTTTATATCCTTTTTATTGGGGGTGTAGGGTGTCACAAGACAAAGGTACTTTTAAACACAAAAACTCAATTATTTCTGATATATAAACAAAGCAGTTGAATCCACAATAACTAAATAAATATGGGATTCCCTTCCAAGTCATCAAGAAGGAACTAGTCATGACAAATATATGAGAATTGATTGGAGTTAGAAAACTTGAGATGTTTAAAATGAATGAAATGAAACTATTGATGAAATTTATGCAATGTTAACAACTATTGTAAATGAATAGATCTCTTGGACAACATATACAACTTAAGAAATAATTAGAAAAATATTTAGTCTTCTAAAAATATGGAGATCCATGGTCAAAACTCATAACAATAACTAAAGCAAAAGATATGAAGAAATAAAACTTGAAAGATTTGGTTGGATCATTGAAAGCACCTGAAGCAATAATGAAAAAAAAAGAAATCTCAAAATAAATGAAAAATGATAGCACTAAAGACAATTCAATATGAGAGATCATCTATAAAAAAACATCAGAAGAAAAAGAAAAACTCAAGGAAGTTTAGAAGAAGACCTCAAAACTAAAAGATGTACAACAACATAAATGAAGATCCAAAGAACAAATAAAAGAAGTCAAGTAACTTGTAATAGATGCAATGTCCCTTAAACAAAAGAATACATAAGAAGTTTATGTATAAGAAAAAATTAATGATAACAACATCGGATGACTTAGAAGATTAACAAATGGAAGATGAGGAAGAAACTCACACGTGTTTGATGACAAAATCAAATGATGAAGAGGTAATCATTTATGAATCATGTATTTTAAGTCAATATATCCAACATCAGTATGATAGCCTTATTAATGACTCAATCACTTTATCTCTATTCAGTGGTTTATGTAAAGAACATCTTTTTTAGCTAAAAAAAGGAAAAGAAGAATCTGCAAGTCTAGGTTGATGAATATCTTAAAATCATTTAAGACTTACAAAGAACATTCTCCTGGACCTCCTAAAAAAAAGAAAACGAAATTGTACAAAATGGAGTTGAGGGTCTTGAAAATTATCTTATCCACTTTGTTATGTCAATAGAAATATTTCAAAATATAATAGGAACACAATATGGAATCTTTGATTAATGTCAAGATTTATAATAAACAAAAAATTTATGAAAATCTTTGTTATGCACCTTTTACAACACTTTCGTAAAAAGCGTTGTAAAAGGCATACCATATTTCAAATATTTGGTGTACCTTTTACAGCGCTTGTTACAAAAAGCGCTATAAAAGGCATACCCATAATTCATATATTTGGTGTACCTTTTACAGCGCTTTTTAAAAAAAACGTTGTAAAAGGCATATCCATATTTCATATATTTGGTGTACCTTTTATAGCGCTTTTTGCAAAAAGCGCTGTAAAAGGCATACCCATAATTCATATTATGGTGTACCTTTTACAGCGCTTTTTATAAAAAGCACTGTAAAATGTCCACCTGATGCACATTTTACAGCGCCTTTTCAAAAAAGCGCTGTAAAATGTGTTTTTTTTTTTAAACCCTATATATATTTGAAAAGTGCTTTTTAGCTTTTTATGGCATTTTTTTTTAAACCCTATATATATTTGAAAAGTGCTTTTTAGCTTTTTATGGCATTTTTTTTATAAAGCGTTGTCTTTTGTCTTTTTATCCAACATTATTTTGAACCAGTTCACACAACACAACAAGAATTAGTAATTTACAACATGATACATATATATTAACCTATAACACAGTAATTTACAACATAAGTAACACAGTAATTTACACAATATGATACATATATATTACCCTGTAACACAATAATTTACAACATAAGTAACTACATATACATTGAACCTAATTTACAACATATTCATATGCATGTTTATATATTGTCCTATGATCATATACATATAATAACTAAAAAAATATACAGAATATGCACTAGCTACCATATAATATTCAGATCCATTGCCCAGTAGCATGTTATTTCCCAGAAAATCAAATAATTTTCATTTCAAGCACATACTCACACCATTCTTCCTTTAATTCCATCAGATCTTGCTCATAATATGATGGACTGGAATTGACAAAGTATTGCAATTTAAAAATTGAACATATTATATTAAGTTAGTATCAAATATATAGAAAATTTATATATGAAAATCATATAATCAAAATACCGTACCGTTTTTGGGATAATAGTTTTATTCTTGTCAACAATCTCCTTCATGAATCTCAATACGTAGTACCCACAGTCGATGTTGTTTGTTTAACGGGGGCACTTTATTGGGATCCATGTAATGTTATTAGACTTTTGCTTCGACACTGTCGCGCCTCTTCGAGATCGAAAAACTTTTAAGGCATTATCGAATGAATAAATGTGATTATTATAGCATGAACAAACACATTATTTATATATATATATATATATGTAAGAAATAAATGAATATTACTTACGTGTCGAACATAGTCTTTATTTCAGAATGATTGTTGTAATTGCCATGCACGGGATCCAAATAGTATATAACTTCAGAGACCGCATTGATTGCAAATAGCACCCAATGTGCCCTACAACAACAAAAAATTGGTTAAGCAATTTTGTTTATACACAACTAATAAATTAAATTCTCATCAATTAAAAAAGATAAAATTACGTACCCTGAATTATATGGTGCGAAGAACAATTTATCCTTTTCTATATTTCCTAAAAACATATTTATAATGTATTTCTTTACATTGTCTGGATCGAGTTTCCACATCGACATCTTATGCGGAGACAAGAATGAGTATTTATTTGACAATTTCCTCGTGCACACGACCTTCTCATACAAAAACCTTCAATGAAAATTTTAAACTAGATTAATTACCAATACATTTAATTAATTACCAATAAATGCAATTAAAAGTATTTTTTACCTTATGTACAAGCTCATTACAGTAGCACTGAGCTCCTTATGTTCGAGAAGTTCGTATATGTGCTTCTTGCCGAGAAATTTCTCATAATCATCTCCAAATATATCTTTATTCATGTGTACGATGCGCGAATCGTCGCTGCTGCCCATGTTCTTTTTTACTTGGATGTCAAGACACGCCCCGTATTTACCAAGGCGTGGCTGACTTATTTTAGGAGCAGCAGCGACTGATTTCCCTCGATCCAGTTTTTTTCTTGCTGCAAATTTGGCAGCTTTATTGCCCTCCAGCCTTTGTAATTTGGCAGCTCTATTAACCTCCAAATTTTGAGGTTTGTTGCCTTTTTTTGGATGTGCGGGTGGTTTATTTATTTGGACCTACAAAAATGAGGTTAATTGTTAGTTTATTGAATCTGAAAAAATTGACAAACCTTATGCAATAAATGTGACAAACCTTTTCGGGAGACGTAACTGATTCGTTTCTGGGAGGCCTTTTAACGAGGGCAACAAGGTTTGTGGGCCATGCCACGTAACTACCAATAGCTTCGCCCAATGTCTGCATATCTCTGTCGTTGTCCGGTATCGGCAACGGTGCAGTTGGTTCAAAAGCAACAGTAGGCGATACTTTGACATGGCCCACAGGGATCGGAGTATTGTGCAATACTTCTCCCAAAGTATTGTACAATTTTCCTTTTCCCACCTTCCGATGAGTGGGTGAGGACAAGTATAGGAAACATGAAGTGACACCCTAAATCAATAGTTAAAACATAAGTACAGTTAATATATAATATTGTTTAATGCATAAGTAATTACATAAGCAAGTAAGTAATTAATTACCTCAGGAATAATTTTCAAACCGACGTTGCAACTCCCGGTTTCACTCTCCATTTGTATTTCACGTTGGAGCTGATCCAGAAGTTGCTTGTCTTTATTCGTATTCACCAAGAGTGCCACTTGCTCTGATAGGATTATGAGCTTCTCTAATACTTCCTTGTTGGAAGGTTTTTGGCACTTCTCTTGAGGAAAAAAGCTTTTGGGAGTTACGCCAAATCATTTCCCCCTAACTCGACCAGAATACTCAGGGACATCAAAAACTTTGCCCAGAATGTCCCTGCAACTAGCCTTGTTGCCCTCTTCATTTTCAGAACTTTGTTTGATGGTCTCCTAAAATACATGTAACATTAAAAAGATAAGTTCAATAGCATTTTAAAAATACAATATTAAAAAGTATATTAAAGTGATAAATACAATATTAAAAAATATTAAAGTCATAATATACTTACACAAAGTTCTATTACTTTTTGAACATTTTCGTTATCAACCACTCCTTCCTTATTTACACGAGCTTCCTTCCACAAGATATGACGACCCAACGGTTGATCGGATTGGGTATCTTGTCGCTATTTGTTAAGATCATAAACAAAATATTAGTTAGAAACTATAATTTATAATACAAATTCTCTCATTATATAAAAGTGATGTTTAATTACTTACAAGTTTTTGCTCTATACGTGCATATCCCATACGTGATTTTTTGTATGGGTGTGTCGGATTGCTTGCCCTCTCGCGATTTGCCTTACTAATATTCTATATAAAAAAATAGCAATTATATAAAAATTTAAAATATGCTACGAATATGAATAATAAAACACACAAATGCTAATAAATTAATCACTTACGACAAACGCGGGGTCAGAACGTTTGGAAACAAATGCTTTCCATTCATCATTTGATATATAATGTTGATATATTTTTGGAGGTTCAGCATTCCTTCTCTATCTTTTAGATAAAAATTTGAGAGATGTGATCTAAATCCCCGATGGATTTTCCCAGCAACTCTCAAAACGTAACTCTTTCGTCCCTCATCAAGGACAAAAGTCGTCTGCAATGAAAAAAATTATAAGTAAAGTATTTCAATGAAAAAAATTATAAATGACAAAAGATTGGATCAAAAAATTTACTTGAATGTCATTCTATATTATATCTTTGGCATCCTTCAACGCCTTATCTCTCCAATCGTCAATCGTAATTGGAATATTTTGTCGAACAACAGCCCCAATGTAACTTACAAACATTGAGCTGTTGGGGTCAATTGGCTGACCACTCTCATTCCAACCAACCTAATAAACTCATATAGTAAGTACATGCTATTAAAAATAGCTAAAAAAATACACAGCAAATAGAGTATAGTATAGTATAACCTCAAACTTGGTGCCATTGCTCCTTGCTTTAATCACATTTTGCATTATAGTTGCACCATGTTTGACTTCAACAAGCTCAACATGCATCATGCATTATTCTAAACAAGCTCAACATGTATCAGTATATATATTTTAAACAAGCTCAACATGCATTTTAATGATTACAAAAAATTAATAACATCAATATCTGACTAATGGTTCGAAGAAAGATGAAATGCAAAGAAAAGAGCGAACGCAGAAAGTTCACATAAATAAGGTTCACAGAAAAATGGTTTGAAGAAATACGTAATGAGGGTTACGTATTTCAATGAAAATATAAGGTTTGAAATGATCTTGGATGGAAATAAGGTTCGAAATGAAGGAGATGATCGTGGAAATACAGTTCATAATGGACGGAATTATAGGGTTTGCAAAAGAAGAGAAGAACGATGAAGGTTGAGATGATAGTGTAATTTACGTAATGAAGAGGAAACTGGAGAGGTTACTGTTATATATATAACCCTTTTACAGCGCTTTTTTATAACCCTTCTACAACCCTTTTTCAAAGAGCGCTCTAAAAGGCTTAGGCCTTTTACAGTGCTTGTTAAAAAAGCGCTCTAAAAGGCGTCCTTATTTAATTTTTAAAAAGGCTCTTTTACAGCGTTTTTCCAAATAAGAGTTGTAAAAGACCTCATTGATTTAGAATGTTATATAATATTTTTTTAAAGCCTTTTACAGCGCTTGTTCAAATAAGCGCTGTAAAAGATCTCTTTATTTTATTTTTAAAAGAGTCTTTTGCATCGCTTATTTGAACAAGCGATGTAATAGACATCCTTGTTTTATTATGTTATATGAATGTTTTTTTTACAGTCTTTTACAGCGCTTTTTTAAAAGAGCGCTGTAAAAGACCTTCTTGTTTTATTATGTTTTATGAATATTTTTTTCACAGTCTTTTACATCGTTTTTTTAAAAGAGCGCTGTAAAAGGCCTTATTGTTTTTTTATGTAATTTTTGTGTTTTGTTATGTTATTTTTTAAACTCTTCTCCTTTTATGCATCTTCTTCACAAACATCAAAGCTTACTCCACCTCAACACCCTTTTTATCTCTTTACATTCCCTTTCATTCTTACGAAACTTGGTCTTCAGGTTCAACACCCTTTTTATCTTTTTTACATTCCTTCTTAAATCGAAACTTGGTCTTCAGGTTCATTGCCATGTTGTGAAAAATGGATTTCAGTCTGATGTTTTTGTTAACAATGTGTTTTTGTTAAAGTGCCTGTTAACAATGTGTTTTTGCGAAAAATGCGTACAAGGTGTTTGGAGAAAATCCTGTTAGATAAGATCCTGTTAGGTGTCTGATGAATGTTATTTTTAAAGCCTTTTATAGCGCTTGTTAAAAAAGCGCTCTAAAAGGCGTCCTTGTTTAATTTTTTAAAAAGCTCTTTTATAGCGCTTTTCCGAATAAGCGTTGTAAAAGGTCTCCATCATAAACCAAATATAACCTTTTTTTTTACTTTATTAGTTACTCTTGAGTGTTAACCCCTAGAATTCACACTTGGAAGGCCTCAGTTCGAATCTGAATTAAGTGAACTTCGTAATTGTAAGCGCTTTTAAATGGTTCTTTTACAAGAGTCTTTTACAGCACCTTTTAAAGTAAACGATGTAAAATGTATCTTTATTTTATTTGTAAAAGGGCCTTTTACAGCGCTTTTTAAGAAAAGCGTTGTAAAATGTCTCTTTATGTTATTTTTAAAATGTCCATGTAATTAAGCCAGCTGAAGTTGCAGGGCATAAACCTCTTGTGAAGTATCATGCAATCAAACACAAAAATGAGTCAAATAACAAACTCATTCAAAATATAGAAAATCTTAAGAAACGATTTACTTTGTGAAAACATTTAGTTTATGAAACTCAATCATTCTTATTGACAAATAAAATTAACATAAATTTTATTAAAATAAAAATAAACTATGTTAATCAACATAAATTGTCAAGTAACTGACAATTGGTTCAACACCCAGTAACTCAGATATGATCCTTTTGATGGCACTTAATTTACATTATAGAAGTGGCATTATCATAACCAATAGCAGCAGAAGCAAAAGAGACTAATTTATATTCAGTTCGTGTAAATCAAGCTAAATATTCAGTTCAGTTCATGTAAATCAAGCTAAATATAAAACACTCATTGTTACATGAACTTATTATAAAACACTCAAATCAAGCTAAATATAAATATAAGCAAAAAAAAATTAATCAGAACTTAGTATAAAACACTCAATTCAAATTACATGCATATTTATCACAATAATTCATATTACATGCATGTACATTAAGATGCCCTTCTTCTTTTCCTGGTGGGATTTACATTTGTTTGTCCATTTACAATATATATATATATATAACAACTTTTAGTTTTCAATTATTAAAAAACTAAAGATTTTTTGACAAAAACAAATTAAAAAATACTTGAGACAACGTAGATGGCTGCACAGTACGTAGAGGATATTAGGGTTCCCGAAATATATAAGTATTTGAAAGATGTAGAGGATATGAGGGTATCCAACGTATATAATTATTTGAAAGATGTATTTTACAGCGCTTGTGAAAAAAGCGTTGTAATAGGTAGTTAAATTCAATGAAAGCGCATGTATTTTACGGCGCTTGTGAAAAAAGTGTTGTATTAGGTAGTAAAATTTATTGCAAGTGCATGTATTTTACAGCGCTTGTTGAAAAAGCATTGTAATAGACAGTTCAATTATTTGAAAGCGCAAGTATTTTACAGCGCTTGTGAAAAAAGCGCGGTAAAATAATACGCGAAAGCGCTTCATTTTACAGTGCTTTTTTGACAAGTGCTGTAAAAGCCTTATAACGTTATGCGCAAACGTTATATGACCTGCAACAGCGCTTCTTTTACAGCGTTTGTCATCAAAAGCGCTGTAAAAGGCTCCGTTATTTTTAAAATATATTTACAACAGCGCTTGTGTTTCGCAAGCGCTGTAAAAGGGGCGTTGTTAAATGTCATTTTTGGTGTAGTGAAAATTAATTTTAAAGTATTCATAGTCAATGTATTATTGTTAATTATGACGACAATAATACATAGAGACTATTATGTGAGTAGACTAATTATCACGTCTCACGAATCATGGATATGAGATATCAAGTCTTCACATAGATATAAATATTATAAGTAATATTTATATTGAATTGACCAACCATGAGAATGTTACATAATTGTTTCGTAATTGTCATTAGTGATTTTCATGCAACCATAGTGAGTAGTCTTTCAACTTGAAGTAATTAGGATCCATACATGGAGAGTTTTAGACTTTAAGGCCATCAAGCATTCTCTATAATAATACAATCGTAAAATTTGTAATTGGTCCTAGAATAAATCATGTGGAGAGTGAGAGTGATGCACATAGAATTTGTCCATCGTACATAACAGGAGTTATGTCTTGGGCCTATCGATATAGTGAGACCATGGAATGCATTGCCATGCTGAAGTGGACTAATATGTGATATTGAGTGCATTGGTTTTTATGTGTTTGCCTTGAGATAGACAAATAAATAATTATACATTGCAAGGATGACACACATAGTCATTTGATTTCAATTAGACATTTGAACGAACGGACAATTATTGCACGGTAAATAGTGGTCACGATAAGGTTATAGTTGTATCCCCAATTTTGTCATTAATTGGATAGCAATAATGCATTGCTATATGTCACTCATTGTTTATAATAATTAATATTAATTTAATATTTAATATTATTGCCAATTAAGGGAGAGCCTATAAGGTCACATCCAAGTTACAACCAAGTTGATTTTAATAACAATAACCCTTAATTGTTTTGATGGTAACAAAAATCATTTTGTAGGAACAATTTATTATGTTAAGGAGTTTGCTTAAATGTGCAAACCCTTGTCAATAACTTTAATTTTTTTAGGACTTAACTCTTATATCTTTTTGGTGTCTTTTACGTCGATGTACAACTCTTTTTGTCTGGTGACAAAAGGAGGAGTATGTTTGTGAAAACAATGTCTTTTTTTTTAGCAACAACCCCTTCGGTAAGAATTTCTTACTCCACTTTCTTTAGGAAAACATGATCATATTAATGGGGAGCGTTACTGCTTTACTTTGAACAACTTTACATTTTTCACACTATTATAAAAAAATTCTTCCTAAAAATATGTGTTTGTCATCATCAAAATAGGGGATATTGTTAGAACCAAATTGGTTATAAAATATTGATCCCTAATTGTTTTAAGGTTTAAATATATATTTTTATCCTTGCAAATATGCTTCATTTTGATTTTTATCCCTATAATTTTTTTTTAATTATACCCTTGCAAATTCTGACAATTTTATAAAAAAAAAAATATTTTTTGAATCTTGTTTAGTAATAAAATGATGACATGGCTAATTTTGGATGAAGTGTTACATGGTGACGGTGCAGTTGTTATTGACTAGGAAATATTTAATATTTAAAATTAACATTTATTTTATTAACTTATTTAATTAAAAACTTAAAACTAACTAATTAAATAATTAATAACCCAATTAATAAATAAAAACTCAATACAAATTGATCGTCTATACAACACTCTCAAGTCAACATTCTGATAAAGTCAACACTCTACTAAAGTCAATATTCAAACTTCATCTACTCATCGTAGTAGACATATCATCTGACTGAAGAAGTGCATAATATCATCACATCCTATCATTTCTATCAAGATATGATGAATCAATTATGAAGACGAATTTGGACGAGTTTTTTATGTTGATTCAATACCTTTAAAGTTTTGATATGAGTTATTATTTCACATGTTGATTTCATGCAATGACAACAGTGTTGATTTCATGCAATGACAATAATGGCTAGAAATCCTAATGGACTAAAAGCTTCTATATAAAAGGATTTGTAGCCTTCACTAAGACAACAACAATATAATAAGAAACAATAAGAGAGAAACCTATTACCTTCATAGATACAAACTCATAAAAATTCTTGTATTAGCTCTAAGCATTGGTAAACCTAAAACATTGTCTAAGAGCAATTCATGTAAACATTTTTGTGTGAGAGTTTGACAAAAAAACATCTTAAACACTTTTGTAACTTGGCCCAATTTTGGTTGTCGCCTTCAACAGCCTCACTACACTAAGCCTAAAGGTTGAGAAGATTTGAACATAGTTAGGTTGACTAGAAGTTATTAATTGAAGTTGTGATACTATTGGTGAATAGTCGAATAAATCCTTATGTCTGAAAGGACTAAACGTAGCTACCATGGTGGTGAACCAGGATAATTTAGCATGTGTTTCTCTTCTTATCCCATTAGTTATTGTGTTATGTATTCCTATTTTCAAACATCACTAGTATTTGATTTCGTTTTTAATCATATTTTTGAAACAAATCATAATTCAAACCCTATTTTCTTGTGTTTTTATATCTGAAATGCATAGAACGATTAATTGGATAAATTATATTTTAATTAAATTGTATTTAATTAAAATATAGAAAAGTTTGGGCTTGTTGTGTATAAGGCCCAATGGGGCAAGAAAAAGAGGGTGAGAGGCTTTAAAAGCAAGTTTTGCGTGCCTCTTTCTCAACTAATATTTTGTCTTATTTTGCCTCTTTCTCTATAGTTGTTAGCTAGCACGACGTCCTCCAAAGTTGATCTTTTGCATGGATTCAATAGAGGTGATTCTCCTTCACGACACTAGTGATCGTCTCCTCTACATTTCAAGAGGTAAACATATGAACTCATTTGTGAAATTTTTGTGTTGATGTAGTCCTTGGCTAAGGGATTTTTCCGCTTATAAGAATGATTTTAAAAGAGTTTTAACAGTTTATCTCATGATTCAACAACAAACCTTGCCACAAAGAGAAAAAAATATTCTAAATTCACTAACCCCAAAATCCTATGGATACCTAAAATTTTACTAATGCATCTAGCAGTCAAGAAAAAAGTCTTGGTACTTGGATAATGGATGCTCAAGACATATCACTGGAGATAGACAATATTTTCTCTCATTTGAAGAAGACGACATACTAGTAACTTTTAGAAATATTGACAAAGCTCAAATCAAAGGAAAAAAGAGTAATAGGTAAAAATAATTCTACTACGATTAAGGATGTTCGGTATGTGGAAGGAGTGAAGCATAACTTACTTAGTACCAATCAACTATATGATATTGGCTTTGAAGTTATATCCAAACCAGAAGCGTATGAAATAAAACATACATCCTACAAAAAGGTATCCTTCTCTAGACCACGAAAAAGAATGATTATCTATTAAACTTAGTTGAATTGTCAGTTTGAATTGTGTTTTATGTATATTGAAAAAGATAAATGGATTTAGTAAAAAAAAATGATTGGTCATGTAAATATGAAAACAATTTCAAAATTATCAAAACAAGGTCAAGTAAGAGGAATTCCAAAAATAAGTTTTGACAAAGATAAATTATATGAAACATGTGTTAAGGGAAAACAAATCAAAGTAGCTTTCATTCAAAAGATATTTTTTTCAACAAAAGATAAAGGTGCAAACACGAGAAGAGGGGTTGAATTATATTTTCTAAAGTTGATAACTTCTTGATAATTTGATGAAGGTTGGCTTGTTTTTGTGAATTATTTAGATAAAAAGCAACCAGATTCGGAAGCCACAAACAATGAAAGCATAAATAATTTGACACATATATTTATCCTGATTCACCACTAACTTTGCTACATTCAGTCCCCTCATTCACAAGGCATTAATCCACTAATTCAAATATCTTGAATTACAAAGCACATGGCCCTCCAAACCAGTTTTCCCAAGCAGTCTAACAACCCCAGACTTTTGAGGAACTAACCACCTTGACCCTACAAGCCAAGTTTTTTCCTAACAACCTGACAACGACAGATTGAAGAAGAAACTAAACCACTATCGGGTTGGATACAAAAAAATTGGAACTTAAGTAGTTGCTTCTAACAAAGCTGATAATAATAATAGTAATAATAATAATAATAATAATAATAATGATAATAATAATAATAATAGTAATAATAACTCTCACACTCTAAGAAAAGAACACTCATAAAATATTTCTAACTTGAACGAGTATTTCTCTCTTTGAACTCTAAGATTACTTTTTATGTTTTTCGATGATTTTCTTTTTCAGCCTTGAGTATCTATTTATAGTTAAAATTTGGGCTTCAATTTAGTCCTTATTTAATTCTGAATTGTATTTTGCTCAAATTGCGTTGGTAAATTCTTCAAATTGATTATGTTCCTTTTTTTGTTTAGATTGATATTGTATATTGTTCATATTGATTTTGTTCGTAATTTGTTCATATTTTGTTGTAGATAAGCCTTGATCAAATCTTCTATGAATCTTGACAATATCTTCTTTCATACTCTTTGATGTCAAATATATTATTTCATAAAATACTTTTGTTATCATAAAAACTCAATATAAAATGAATTTGGTTCCAACAATCTTCTCCTTTTTTATGATGACAAAACTTGTATTTTTTATAACAACTTTTCTTTGTATTTCTTTAACTCCCTCTAACTTAGGGCTCCACCTAAGTTTAAGTATCATTTACTCCCCCACTTTATCAATTATTTTTCTCCCTCTTTTGTCATAAGACAAAAAGACTTGAAAGTGAGATTATTTTTTTACTAACATGAGTATAAATATTACAAACAAAATATAAAAACTAATCTAAAAGTAAACTACTTTGAAGTTATCACAATATCAATCAGGTATGAAGGTAAGGTTTAGGTTTTTTTTTGATGAAGTCAAATCTATCTTCATGTAATGGTTTGGTTAATATGTCAGCCCATTGCTGTTTAGTGTCTACAAACTGAATGTTTAGTGCCCCTTTTTAAACAGAGTCTCTAATGAAGTGGTGTTTGATCTCTATGTGTTTAGCTCTAGAATGTAAAATAGGGTTTTTGGTTAGACAAATGACAGAAGTGTTATTGCAATAGATGGGAATGTTGGATTTTAGGATTTTATAGTCTTCAAGTTGATGTTTCATCTAAAGTAGTTGAGAACTGCAGTCAGCTGCTGAAATGTACTCAGCCTCTATTGTTGACATTGTAATGGTGTTTTGTGTCTTACTTGACCAAGATATTAGGTTGTCACCTAAAAAGGTGCAGTTTTCACTAGTGCTCTTTCTCTCGAATTTATCTCCGGCATAATCATAATCACAATATCTTTTAAGTTTGTACTTAGGATATTTCTTGTAGAATAAGGTAAGGTTGATAGTGTCGTTTAGGTATCTAAGGATTCTCTTAAAAGAAGTTAAATGTGATTCCCTAGGGTCAGCTTGAAAACTTGCACATACACATACACTAAACATGACGTTAGGTCTGGAAGCGGTAAGGTAAAGTAGGGATCCTATCATTCCTCTATAGGTTTTTTTTGTCAAAATTTTTGCTTGAATCAACTTTTTCAAGTGAACAAATAGGTTGCATTGGTGTAGCCATAAGCTTGAAATTACTCATCTTAAACTTCCTAAGAAACGTTTTTGTATATTTAGTTTGATGAATGTATATACCTTTTTGACTTTGTTGAATTTGTGTCTCTAAGAAGAACTTAAGTTCTCTCATCAAACTCATGTGAAATTCAAGCTACATCAATATAGAAAGTTCTTGGAAAATAGTGCCATTAGTAGATCCAAAAATAATGTCATCAACATACATTTGAATTATAGGAATGTCATCTCCTATTAGTTTTCTAAAAAGTTTATTATCTACTTGTCCTCTTGCAAAGTTATTTTTAAGTAAGAAGTTACTAAGTCTATCATATCATGCCCTAGGTACTTGTTTTAGATCATACATAGATTTCCTAAGTTTAAAAACATGATTTGGAAATTCAGTACTTTCAAAATATGGAGGTTGTTTAACATAGACTTCTTCACTTATATAACCATTTAGAAAATCACTTTTATCATCCATAATATAATCTTGCAGTAAAAGAAAGTAGGATATGAATAGCTTCTAACTTGGCCACTAGAGTAAATGTCTAAATTAATTATGCCTTATTTATAATTGTAGCCTTGTGCAACAAGTCTTGCCTTGTTTCTGACCACTTCACCTTTTTAAATCAGCTTGTTTATGAAAACCTACTTGGTTCCAATAATGTTCTTCTTTGGTCTAGTTACTAGATCCCAAAAATCATTCCTCTTAAATTCATTTGGATCTTCATGCATTGCAAGAATTCTCCCATCATCTGCCAATGCTTCATCAACAGTGGTAGGCTCAATTGATGAGAGTGAGCAAAACAAAGTGGTATCTTTTAATGATGATCTGATCCACAAAAGATCACTTGAACTTCCAATGAGATGATATGTCTTGTAATTCCATCCAAATCTTCCTTGTGACTTTTCTTGACTAATTTTAACTTGATTAGATTCATCATCTAAAGATTTGTCATCGTCTAGTTTGTCTGCATCTGCTTCCTCTGATTCTCATAAACATGTAGTATCCTCAACTTGCTTTGAATTTTAAAGGTCAATTTATTTTTCATATAAAATAATACAAATAAGAAAATTGAAGCATGAAATCAATACAACCAAAACATCAGTTTTGTTTCTAGTGGTTTCTACCTTTTTTTGAAAACCAAACTTGTATGCTACTTTTGCTGATGAAGTGTTCAAACTATGTGGATCTCATTGTTCCTCTCAATTTTTTAGAACCTGCAAAATACTTATCTAGCTTTGATTTTTAAGATCAAGCGTCTTGTTATCACAAAAAATATAATATCAAAAAATAATTAAATTTAAAGAAAGATATAATCTATATGTCAATAATTTCAGTTTCACTCTGAAAACCCTCTTATTTCTTCTTTTCTAGTTTTTAGATTCTGAATTTGCATATTCTCTTATTAGAGGGTCTAGATGAAGGGATTTGAATTCCCATCCAGGTTTATAGTCTTAATGAAATTGATTGGAGTGCTCAAAGAAGTCTCCTAATTCTGATTGTCAATCTGACACTTTTGTTTCTACTGATGTATCAGGTTACTCTGGTCATTTTGGAACATATGGTAATTCTAATCCTTCTTTTGGTTTCAGTTATGTTGATATGTGTGATTTCTCTGCAAGTTTTGATTTTGTTGATACTCTAGATTGTTATGATATTTCTGGTTCATCATATAGTTATAGTTCTGATAGGTACTGTATTGACCAATCCTTCTTCCACCATAGTCAGTTGGCTTCTGTTTGTTAAGTCTTGGAACATAGACTTTCTCCCTTCATATACTGCAAGCATCCATTGACCAGACACAATGACTGGTGTTTCAATTTGGGTTCTTAGAACATTTGCGATATAAACAATTTTATCCTTTGGTACCCAAATTTGATTGGATCATAGTTTGTTAGTTCTTAAATGTTTCTTGTCTTTTCATGTGGTTACAAAATCATCAAAGGGAACAAACTTAGGTTCAATTACTTTTTCTTGAAATCCTATTCCTATTTTACCATTCCTACTAACACCATAAATTATAGATGTATACTTGCTTCTTTCTATACCATTATCAAGAAAATCTTCAAATACTTCTTCATGCTTATAAGAGTTACATGTGGTATTTTCAATTGATTTTGAACTATAATTACTTTTTAGAGTTTTATTTTCAGCCTTAAGTTCAACAATATTAGTTTTCAAATTTGCATTTCTCTATTGTAAGTTCATTAATATCAGTTTTCAGAGTTGCATTTTCTGTTTTATGTGCAAAAATATCAGTTTTTAATTTCAAAGTTGTGTTTTCTATTTTAAATTCAACACTTTGATTATTTAAAGCATTAACTTTTTTGGTTAGATTTGTATTTTTTTTCTAAGTATTTTCAGTTTTGAAGACAATTTATGATTCTTATTTAAAAAATCATTTATAGCAATAATTAAATCAGATTGATTAAATTCAAAGAATACCCCCCCCCCCAATTTCTTCATCTGTTGATTCACTAAATCGAGACATGTTGAACCCTTGGATCTTTCCTCAAACATTGTAAAGTGCTCACTCTTTAGATCGAGCTCTGATGTCAATTGAAGGTGCAAATACGAGAAGGGGGGTTGAATTGTGTTGATAAATGTTGGTTGATTTTTATGAATTACTTAGATAAGAAGAAATCAGATTCATAAGCAAAAAAACAATGAAAGCATAAATAATTTGACACATGTATTTATCCGGATTCACCACTAACTTGGCTACATTCAGTCCCCTCATTCAAAAGGCTTTAATCCACTAATTTTTTGACCCTCTAAGTTAGTCTTTCCAAACAGTCTGACAACCCCAAGCTTTTGAGGAACTAATCACCTTGACCCTACAAACCAAGTCTTCTCCTAACAACCTGACAATCCCAGATTGAAGAAGAAACTAAACCACTATCGAGTTGGATACAAAAGATTGAAATTTGAGTAGTTGTTTCTAACAAAGTTGTTTATAATAATAACTCTCACACTCTAAGAAAATAACACTCAGAAAACATTTCTAACTTGAACAAGTGTTTTTCTCTTTGAACTCTAAGATTACTCTTTTATGTTGTTTGATAATTTTCTTCTTCAGTCATGAATATCTATTTATAGTTAAAATTTGGGTTTCAATTTAGTTCTTGTTTAATTTTGAATTGTATTTTGTGCATATTGTGTTTATAAATTATTCAAATTGATTATGTTTCTATTTTGTTTAGATTGACATTGTAAATTCTTCAGATTGGTTTTGTTTGTAATTTGTTCAGATTGATTTTGTTCATATTTTGTTGTAGATAAATCTTGATCAAATCTTCTTTCATACTCTTCGAAGTCAAATATATTATTCTCATAAAATAATTTTATTATCACAAAAATTCTAAGTATAAAATAAATTTGATTCCAACAAAAGATTGTCTTGAACTTCTTCATATAAATCTATTTGTCCTTGTCAAAACTACAAGTGTTAGTAGAAAAAGATATGACTTTGTAATTATTATTCAAAATTTACTTAAGTTCTATTTTTAAAATATAAGGATGATTCTTATAAAACATTTAAAAATATTTGAAAAAATAAAACATTTTAAAATATTTGAAAAAAAAAGTTCAAAATGAAAATCTTTGTTAGTTTCTGATGTCCAATCATTGATTACAGGAAGGCCAAACAACTTTACACATATGCAACTATGTGTCTCTTCATTTCAAATCACCAAAACATTTTCTTTAAATATTTGTTGCTCCTGGACAAACATTTAACCTACTCGTGTTCCTCCTCCATAATCATCTTTCTTATTGCGTAAGACCCTTAATTTTGTAGCAACTCAAGCTAGTTGTTTACTGTTGATTTATTGTTTGTTAGTTTTCTATTTTGTCTATTTATTGTCAAACTTTTGTGTGTGTATCAACTGAACCATCTATAAAATTGATGTGCAGTTGTTTTTCTAAGCGTTTTATGTGTATGTTAAATGATGAAATTTCTGTCGAAAAATCTCAAATTAATTTTAACTCTATTTAGTGAAACTAGGAATAACTTACCCACTATTTAAATTTTCAACAAATTCCAAATTTCACGAAAATTTAAACATGAGTTTTTATATCCCATCTATGATTGATTTTTATTGAGAGAATATTTTTCAGAGGAAAGATAAGCAATTTTTGTTGGATAATAATTTACTCCCGTTGTTACAAAAATAATTACTGACGAATGATTTTGGAGAATTATTATTTTACTGTAAAATTCTTACGTGAGGTGAGTTACACTGGGGTAGATATTTTAAGTTTAAACATATGAATGGTTTATAGGATTATGTGCTTTTTTTTTCTTTCTTTGTAAATATATTTTTATTTATTTTTGTCCTTGCTCTTTTATTTTAGTTCCTAAAATTAGTTTTTATTGGAATGATCACATGGAGTATATATAATATTGGAATGATCCCTTTAATATTTCTAACTTATGATGAACAAAATAATCCAAGAAAAAGTAAATAAAATGTGAATAAGAAATGAAAATTAAAAAAAAAAAGTTTACAAGCTATAATTCCATCGGCTAAAAAAATAAATGAAGTGATAAAAAATCAAGGTGCATAATTTCGTTGAAGTCTTCGACTTATTTTTGGGTAATTAACAAATTTTATGATGTCTCTACGACACTCACTCCAATAGAATCATAAATTCCAACTTTTGATTTTCAAATGTTAAATTTGATTAACAAAGTCTAACCACTATACAATGGAAGTACAAAGATAATGAAAAATGTCTAACTACCATAGAATAAAATAATTAAGAGAATGAAAAATGCTAAACTACCATAGAAGTATAATTTCGATGGAAGTGTATAATATTAGAATGATCCCTTTAATATTTCTAACATAGGATGAACAAAATAATCCAAGAAAAAAGTAAATAAAATGTTAATAAGTAATGAAAATTTCAAAAGAAAAAAAAGTATACAAGTCGTAATTCCATCGGCTAAAAAAAAAAACAAATGAAGTAAGTGATAAAAAAATCAAGGTGCATAATTTCGTTGAAGTCTTCGGCTTATTTTTGGGTAATTAACAAATTTTATGATGTCTCTACGACACTCACTCCAATAGAATCATAAATTCCAACTTTTGATTTTCAAATGTTAAATTTGATTAACAAAGTCTAACCACCATACGATGGAAGTACAAAGATAATGAGAAATGTCTAACTACCATAGAATAAAATAATTAAGAGATTGAAAAATGCTAAACTACCATAAGCTAGAAGCACAAAGAGAATTGCTTAACTATCATAGGATAGAAACATATAGAAAATGAAAAAATATTTAGCTACCATATTTATAAGAAAACCAATAGTGACTAAATAATCAAAGAATCAAATCATGAATTGCAAACCTATATTTAATAGATCTTTTGGACAATATTTTGAATCATTAGAAAATCTTGTATGATATTTTTAGGTTTATTCTTGTTAGGTTGAGCATCATATCTCATATTCAAACTTAGAAACTTGTAATTGTATATGTAAGTTTCTTGTGGTATTTATCATGATATCTACATATAAAAAATCTTCATTGCATGAGGAGGATATTTACCATTACAACCATAATGATGTTAGCATCATGAATCACAATCAAAATATGCAACCCATAAAATCGACATCCACATAAACATAACTAACTTCTAATTATCTTAAATCAATTTCAAAACATATTTATCAATATAGTGAATAAATATAAACTCACATGTAACTTACCTTATTAACATATTTAATGTTATATCATTTAAAAATTTATAATACCACTTTTGGGATGAAAAATCTAAATTTAGATCAAAGTTATAACAAATGTAATGTTAAAAGAAAAAATAATTTGACTTTAAAAATAAAAAATATTTTCATAAGCATGATAATACAACAAGACCTTTCAATAACACTTGTTTCTTTTTCTAGACACTTTCCTACATAATCATTGTTTGTAATTTGGATCCACTCAACAGAGTTTTAAAGTTAAACTCACAGTGAGATTTTGAAATTATTTTATAGTGAATTTCCAAAATTATAACTTACAGAAAAAAATGAAAACCGAGTAAAAAATTGTGTTCATTACTAACTAAACTCAAATAATATATGTTATCTCTTATATAATAAAACTAAAATTATCAAATATAAATATATATATGCTAAAAAATACATATGCATACACATTTTGGTAACTTTACACTAAAAAGTGCTGCATACGTTGACAATGATTGTTGCAAAATTTTAACAATGAAGTTGTTTTTAAAGATTTTATGTAGCAAATTTTAAAGTATGCTGTTACACTAATTTTTATGTGGGGATATACAACAATTCTCTTTTAGGTATTTTCAAAAACATTGAAATGATTTGTAGATATGATTTGCAATAACACATAAAGAGTATCTTTTAATAGTATTTTACAAAAAAATAGTTCATATATTTTATTCACGCATTAGAGAAGAATATGGTGACTTAGAATGCTATTCTCAAATTTTTGTATTTTATTATGTCCATAATGACTTAATTTATAGAAAAATAATGTCACTTAAGAATGAGATACAAAGTATATGCAAATAGTGGTTATGTCATTTAATTTGTGAAAAAGGTATATGCAAATAGTGGTTAATAATGTAATTGGATAGTTACAATAGTCTAGTAGTTTAACAATGTCCTTTTCTAAGTTTAAATTCGAAAAGTCTGAACCAACAACTCTATCATGTCAATTAAAATCATTTATATATACATATGAGTAAGTAATTTTAAGAAATTTATTAATTGTATTAATTTTAATAATCAAATGAGTTTTATTTATTAAAATATTTTTATTAATAGAATAATTAGGTGCTTATTTGGTTTCGGTACTCTTGTACAGTAGAATATTGTACTTGTGGGTACTCTATTTTCTTTGTATTGTAAATGAAATTGATGATTTTTTTATTTATTAATATATTATTATTTACATATATGATCTAATTTATTATTATAAAAGAATATAATTTATAATTTTTATTGTGATTTTATATTTTAAATTAAACAATTTGACTCTGTTAATTAAATTATATAAAAAAATATTTTATATTGACATACTCATAACATATTTTTTTAATAAAACATCATATCTCATATAAATATTGTATCTGTGTGTGCAAATTATAGGTGAATTGAAATAAAATAAATAAAAATATATTAAAATAAATAATGCTGATATGAGATAAGAAAATATTGCAAAAATAGTAGGAAGCATCATTTTGCAGCCAAATAATTGAAGGAATAGTATTTTTCTCATACTAGTTGCAGCCAAATACCATGACACAACCAGCCACGCCATGTGAGCACGCCAGTGCGCGTGAGTCATACCTTTTCCGCCAATCAAAATCAAAACCCCCGTGCTTGACAGCTATTAGCCTATTACTCTCTCCCCACATTAAATATTGATTAATTAATTGATCGAAAAACATAAATTAACACTAACAAAACTAAGAAAATTAATATTTTTAAAGTATTTGTTAAGAAAATCAAAATTGAAATATTTTCCATTAGAAAAATAATTTTCATTTTTAAATACTTAAAAATACAATTTACAGTAATTTGATTATAAAATTACTTTTATTTAGTTGTTTAACAAGTACTTTTATTTAGTTGTTTAACAAGTACTTTTAAAGTATTTGTTAGCATTTTTTTATAATAAAAAAAAAACCATTGCATAAACAAAGAAAGATAAATAAGGCATGAAAAAATATTTATAGTCAAGATTTTCAAAGTTAATTATCATCATTATTAAGTAACTTTTGTAGCAGTTTATTCTAAAGCAGTTTATTCTAAAGAAATTTTGCTATTAATTTTTTATTTATTTATAAAAAATAAGAGATTTAAAGTCATATGAATACAACGTTATTTTAGTCTATAAATATAGAATCTAAAGATCTATTATATGTTGAAATAAAACTTCCATACAATTATCCATAAGACTTAATTTAATTAATAAATACTATACTATTAAGTTGAGTATCATGTCCTAGACTCCAACATTAAACCTCACATTTGCAGGCGAATTTTTTTATGGTTGCGTCTAGCCAAAAAAAAACCTCCACAAATCCTAAAATAGTTAGACTCTTACTAATATGTATTTTTGGTAAACATGTTAAGAAATAAAAAAAAAATTGTGTTGAAAATAATAAATTTTAAATTGTTAAAAAATTTAATATACAATTTTTTAAGATAGTATTTTTTTTTTTTATATTTGATTCCTTAACATATTTCCTTTGTTCTTATTTATAAATAAAAGTTGATAAAAATAATTGATGTATTTGGGCAAACTTTGCCCTATATTAATTGAAATAAAATATCAACAAAAATCAACAATTTCTTCCTATTTATTGATAGTATCATCAAAATATATTTGATTTAATTTATCTTTTTCTATTTACAATGATTCAATCTATTAATCGCAGAAGACAATTTAAGTTATTAAATTTTTTTATTAAAATTGTATAAACTAAATGTATT
>JBBPBT010000850.1:25552315-25585195 GCA_037974875.1 Cicer bijugum | reverse complement strand
ATACTAATTTTAATATTTTTATATTATTATTTATCAATAATTAATGTTTTTAATGTTTATGTATTAACTTTTTTTTATTATTTAATATAAAAAAAGAAAAATATAATCGAGTAGAAGAACACATTCCCATCATGCAATTAATTACATATCCACCGTTACTTAATTTTTTTTTTTGGCTTTATATGATTACATCTTAGAGATGCAATATAGTAAAATTTTAAAAATCATGTACTTTTGTTTTAAAACAAGAATATTAAAGAAAAAAACCCATTACAGAGGAAAACTCCCTTGATCTCAAAATGTAACTAAAAATTAATTCAAGAAACCTAATATATATATATATATATATATATAATTCTCTAAATATAATTATTTTTTTAGTCATTTTAGTAGGTTAAACAAAAAAAAATGGTTAAGGAAAAATACAAGTCCCTAAACAAGCGCATCACAATCATGGGTGGCAGAAACAGAAACATAGCACGAGCCAGCAAATTCCAACCTTTCAATTTCCCCATAATTACTAAATTAACTAGTTATTAATTAATTAAAAATAGTTAACACCCCACCATCCACTAAAACCAAAAACCGCTTATTTCTTGATTTCTTCCTCTCATTCCCATCCACCCTTCGTAGACTTTCTCTCTCTATTTTCTTCCTTTCCCTTTCACTCTCTCTCTCTCCGATTCCGCACACAGATTCTTTAATGGCAACCGCACCAACACCACGCGAAGAGTTCGTCTACATGGCGAAACTCGCCGAACAAGCCGAACGTTACGAAGAGATGGTTGAATTCATGGAAAAAGTAACTGCTGCTGTCGAAAGCGAAGAGCTCACCGTCGAAGAAAGGAACCTTCTCTCCGTCGCTTACAAAAACGTGATCGGAGCAAGACGTGCTTCCTGGCGCATAATCTCATCCATCGAACAAAAGGAGGAAAGCAGAGGCAACGATGAACACGTGGCAGTCATCCGTGACTACAGATCTAAGATCGAAGCCGAACTTTCCAACATCTGTAACGGTATTCTCAAACTACTTGATTCTCGCCTCATACCTTCCGCTGCTTCTGGTGACTCTAAGGTTTTCTACCTTAAGATGAAAGGTGATTACCATAGGTACCTTGCTGAGTTTAAGAGTGGTGCTGAGCGTAAAGACGCTGCTGAAAGCACTCTTACTGCTTATAAATCTGCTCAGGTCTCGATTTATCTCTTTGCTATACGGATCTATATTCTTCATGTTTGGAACTCTGCTTTTAGAATTTTTTGTTATTTTTATTTACATTTTCTTGTTATTTTGATGATTTAGCATGACATGAATTAATTAAATTTATTTTGCTACTATTGTTTGTTTGAAAAATTGTTATCTGCAAAACAAAAAAACACATTAAGATGTATGTAATTGAGTTTGAGCATATCTCATGGAAATGAATTAGATTTTCACTAATTTCTTTTTCGATAAAAATTATGAGATTTATTGTTATGCATCTGTGTAGAAGTATATTCCACACATCTAATTAAAACACACTGAGATTTGATTAGATGCATCTGTATAAAAATAAAAATTAAATCCACCAAAAGAAAACCTATCAATTAAGTATTTCTTTCTTTTTAAGGCACTAACGAGTTTTTTTTTTTTTTTTGTGATTGGTTTATTTTTTAAGAAAATGATTCTTTTTAACAATGATTAGAATTGGTTGTACCGTCCAAATTTACATAAATGCATGCACTTGATTGCACGAGTATCTCAATTAGAAGAACTCTGATAACAATGGTTTTTTAATTGAAAATAGCAAGTTATTTTTTAGTGGTTTAAAATGGAAATCTCAAATGATGGAATGTATGCATGTTTGTTTCATTTACTGATTTAGCCTATTTGATTCTGCTTTGCAGATTGGGTTGTTGTTTGTTTGATGCGTTTCTAGTTTTTGTTCTATGCAATATATCTCTGTCCTTTTGGAATTTGAAGATTTCTTTGACTTTTTTTGTATGTCTTCAGTTCTGATGTTTTAATTTGACTCTGCTTGTAGGACATTGCAAACTCTGAGCTGCCTCCAACTCACCCAATCAGGCTTGGTCTTGCTCTGAACTTCTCGGTGTTTTACTATGAGATTCTCAACTCTCCCGATAGGGCTTGCGGTCTTGCAAAACAGGTTAGTGTTTGAGAAACTGAATAATAGGAGAAGATATTTGGTGTGTTGTTTACTTGTTACTTTCAATTAATTACCTTCTTGATGAAATATTTTGGTGGATGCTATGAGAAAATAATTAAGATTTGGACTGGATGCAGTTATTATTCAAATTTTGTTGCATGTGAATTAGATCAATGTCTATATCAATCAATATTGTAATTTCATTAATGTTGATGTAAGCATGTTAGGTTCTGGTAACTACATAGGGAACTTTTATTTTTGTTTTTTAACTACTTTGGTGTATGCTCTTCTGTTCTAAGATGGATGTTGTGATGTGTACTGATGAACATTGTTGTTAATTTCTATGTTCGTTAGGCTTTTGACGAGGCTATCGCTGAATTGGATACATTGGGAGAAGAGTCGTATAAGGATAGCACTTTGATCATGCAACTTCTCCGTGATAACCTCACCCTCTGGACCTCTGACATGCAGGTATGACTTTTGAGTCTTTCACCATGTTAATTTTGTATCTTTTATCTTTTAGTTATCTTATTCTATTTATTTATTGATCTTTGTTTTGGTTGGATTTTTCAGGATGATGGTGCTGATGAAATTAAAGAAGCCGCACCTAAAGGCGATGAACAGCAGTAAATATATTGTACTGCTAATTAGTTATTAAACTTCTCCTTAATCATGTTTTTTAAGGGAGAAGATGCTATTGATAATGTTGATGCTACAGAGATTTTAGGCATTCATGTCTATTTTATGAATTTTAGATGCACTGGGCTGTTTTTAGCTTGTCCTTCATTTGTGTATGTGTTTCTGAATTATCTATTTTCAGTCACTATAATTTCTATCATATGCAATTAAAATATTACGACTCTATCTTATAGCAAACTTCACTTCGCCAATTCTTGTAATGATATGTGATCTTTATTTGTTTTCGTTTCCAAAGCTCAAAATCTGAATTAAGCCCCAATTTAATGTGGTTTGTGAAGATTGCACACTTCACTTTATTTAGAATGTATGCTTGTTGATCTTGAGTGCTGTTTGGGTCCAATGATCATGGAGATGCGTTTGATCCTAAAAGTATGATTTTGTGCATGTTTGGTTTCCCTTAAGGATTGGCAAAATCATTGATTCGCTATGATTTTGTAAAGGGTTGATCTTAAAAGTATGATTGTGTAAATTTGGTTTTCTGGTAGGATTGACAAAATTATTGAGTTACCGTGGTTTTGTAAAAGCTATTTAGAGTGGGCTTTGCAAAATAATGGCAGCTAAGGTGTGATTTTGCTACTCCAATCATGAAACTATGCATAGGTTAATTTTCAGGTTCCCCTGTTGTAGTTGAAGTCTTGGCTAATGATTGATTTTTCAATAAAAGCTTAACTTGGTTAATGATTAATGATGCTATACTGGTTTTCTCTGATTCCTTGGCCTCTCAAGACAAGTCCATATTGTAGTTACTATCAGAGGTTGACTTTAACCTGTGGCATTTGTTTTTTCAATCGTGACCATTATAGTAAGGTGTGAGAACTATATGCAACAACTCTTTTTTTCTTTCAACAAGATCTTAAGTTTAGAATCAACCGGTTGGGGCTTTAGACTTAATCAGTTTAGGTACATAATCAATCCCTCGTAAAATATAACATTAACAGAAAGAAACAAAAGTGAGACAAATGAAATCTATCTGTAAATTAACGATCCACATTTTCTTATTTATACCAAGTCAAATTTTACTATTTTAAATATGTAAAATTGAAGTGTAGTTATGTATGTTTTATTTTAATTATTAATTATTAATTATTAAAAGAGATGTAAATTGTTAATCTACCTCCTCTTATTTTTAGGTATACGCTAACAATTTACTCTTTTAAATAAATAAAATTAAAAGATAATTTTATAAGTTTCATTTTAATTATTTTAAAAAACAAACAAAAGAACATGATTTTTAAATTTCACTCATTGCATTTATATATTTTAGTATTGTATATTAATCCACAGTAATTTTTTTTTGTCATCTACATTAAAGAAATTGATTCTACAATAAAGTTATTGTTGTATTAATCTGAATGTTCTGAAAATAAACTTAATGTATTTAATAGGTAATACTTTTATTTATTACAAATTCAATGTATTTAATAGGTAATACTTTTATTATTACAAATTTGTAAAAAGCAAGTGACTTATGATATAAAAAAAAGAGGTAAAAGATAGTTTTTTTTAGACAAATAATAAAGTATTTTTGACTAAGGGTGTAACGGATTGGTTTGGTTTTCTGTGAAAAATGAATCCAAATCAATGAAATTTGAACGGGTTGATTTAGTTCGATTTTACTTGTTTTTTATAACTGGATTTGTACTAAACTAAATCGATAATATACGAGTAGGTTCGGTTCGGGTTATTGAATTTAAAAAAAAAACGATAAACATTCAAAATAGGAAACCATCAATCAAAATAGAAAACCATCAAAACAGAAGAATGAATTAGTAATCAAAATAGACAACAATCAAAGTACATCAAAATAAGAAATAACAATCAAAACTTTACCAAATATAAAACACAATAGGAAACGATAATCAAAATAGAAAAAGAAAACAACAAAAAAGAATAAACTTTGTTACCTCAATAGAGAGAAACAAATTGTGATAGAAAAAATTGAGACAAAGAAGCGGAGATGAGGTCATGGCGCCATGGCGGTGAGAAACGGTTGAAAGAGGCAGAATGAAGGAGTTGTGAGAGAAACAAAGAGCGATGAGAGAAACGGTCGTGGGTTGTGGTGGCGAGGAGAGAAACAGAGAGCGAGGTAGGCAACGAGATGAGAACTGAGGATGATGATATAATACTAATGGTGAGCGTGAGTGAATGAGAGGTTGATGTGACAGAGTGTGACTATGTTTGTGTAAATACAAACTCAACAAATTTATTTTCCACAATCTCACATATAAGGTCCTAAATATAAACTAAAAGTTCGGAAGGAACCTTTACCTTAACGATAGCTTTAACGAGCGATTACGGCACCATGATTAATTTCCATAAAATTCCCGCTCGCGTCTTCGCTTCCTAAGTTGACTCACTAGAACCGTAGCGGGAAAATGATCAACTTTCCCTTATATCTCTTCGCGAAATAAAGATTAGATCTAGAAGAAACGTGAGAGTTTGTATTTGATGGTTTTGAAATCACCAACAATATTTTTGAATCGGAGAAGAAGAATGAAGCTGAGGAATCCTTGGTTTCTTACCCACCAAGCCTTGGGTTTCTCTTCTTGAAGCAAAAGGAAGCAAACAAAAATGAAGTGAGAAGGAAGAAGATGGAGGATTTGCGTGACAACTAGGGAGGAAGAAAATATTTTTTTTCAGTTTTCCTTTCTTTCTTTTTTCTTCCTTTCCTTTTCTTTCTTTTTCTTTTCTTTTCTTTTTCCCTCCAAACATATATATATTTTTATATATATTAATTATAACTTAACAAGTATCTAAAAATATCTAGATATTTATCAAAATTACCATTTCACCGATAACCTCTCAAACCATTCGATAAAAATATCCACTCTCGTCGCAACTCAATTGACAAATACAATTTTCAGCAACTTGAGATATTTTTAATCAAACTGCCCATAATTAAATTGTTCGTAACATAAATAAATTATTGTTCGACAAAAGATTCATCGTACTTAATCTAATTTATTTATCGACAAATAATTTTAATCAAAGCATCAAAAGATATTTTTGAGCATTAAACTCACAAAATATCAATAACTTGGCTAAAAAGCCTCAAAGTTCAATACCAAAATACACTAACATACATAAATTAGAATTTAAAACTATGAGTCTTACAAACATAATTTCCAACAATAATTAAGTATGAATGTGGAAGACAGTTTTGTGTTTTTCAATGGGTCTAAATAATTAATTATGGTTCTATTGTAGTCGATTATGAAGAAATAGCTTGTTGGATGAGAAAGGGGATATAGAAAATTGATGGCTCATCGTTACAAAATTATATTTTGGTCATTTTGATCTTCAAATGGCAAAATCTAATCCATATTTTTTGAGAAACTTTTTCCAATTTAAGTAATAATTGTTTTCAAATGGCTACCTAATCCACATTAATCCAAGAAGTGGAAATGTATATTAGATTACAATTTTGTTCATTATGAATATTTTTGTCCTAAAACCGCGAAGTCTAATCCATATTCATCTGGAAAGTGGAATTGTCTCAACGAAATAGAATTTTGATCATGTTTATTTTCAAATGGACAAGTCTAATCCATATTCATCTGAGAAGTGGAATTGTCTCAATAGATTAACATTTTGGTTTTCAATTAGACAAGTTTAATTCATATTCATCCTAGAAGTAGAAATGTCTCAACAAATTAAAATTATGGTCATTTAGGTTAATCTGGTTTTCAAATGGCTAAGTCTAAACCATATTCATCCGAGAAGTGGATTTGTTCCAATGGATTAACATTTTGGTCTTGATATCACAAAGTCTAATCCATATTCATTTTGTCTTAAAAGATTAAGGTTATTGTCTTTTTTGGTTTATTTAGACTTCAAATGGCTAAGTCTAATCCATATTAATACATGGTATTTTATTTTCTCAACGAATTAAGATTTTGGTGGTTTTAATCTTCAAATGGCTAAGTATAATCCATCTTCATTTGAGAAGTGAAATTGTCTTAGCGGACTAACATTTTGCTTATTTTGGTATTTAAATAGCTAAATATAATCCAAATTCATATGAGAAATCAAATTTTCATAAGATATTAAGATTTTTGTCATTTTGGTCTTCAAATTGCTAAGTCCAATCATTATTCATTCGAGAACTTGAATTGTCTCAAAGGATAAAGATTGATGTAAATTTATTCATTTTGGTATTGAAATGGCTAAGTCTAATCCATATTCATCTGGAAGTGAAATTGTCTCAATGAATTATGATTTTTCTCATTTTGATCTTCAAACCGCTTAGTCTAATCCATATTCATATGATTAATGGAATTGTCCCAATGAATTAAAAATTTGGTCATTTTGTTTTTCAAAAGGCTATGTTTAGTCCATATTCATCCGAGATTCGAAATTGACTCAATGAATCTAATCTTTGTCATTACAGTTTTCAAATGACTAAATCTAATCCATATTCAAACAAGATTTGGAGTTATTACTATGGACTAAGATTTTAGTTATTTTGGTCTACATATGACTAAGTCTAATCTATATTCATATGAGAAGTGAAATTGTCTTAATCGTTGAGATTATTGTCATTTTGGTCTATTTGGACATCAAATGATTAAGTCTAATCCATATTAATCCTAGAAGTGGTATTTTCATAATGGATTAAGATTTTTTTTCCTTCATCAAATGGCCATTTTGTTCATGAAATGGAAAAATTTAATCCTATTCATCTGAAAATGTGGAATTGTCTCAATAGATTTATATTTTGCTCATTTTGGTTTTCACATGGCTATGTTTAATCCATATTCATTCGAAAAGTGGAATTGTCCAATGGATTAAGATTTTGGTCCTATTGGTCTTCAAATGACTTAACTCTAATTTATAATCATTGGATAAGTGGAATTGTCTCAATAGATTAAAATTTTGGTCATTTTGGTATTCAATTGGCTAAGTATAATTCATATTCAACCGTGAAGAAGAATCATCTTAATCGATTGCGATTATGTTCTTTTAGTTTATTCTGGTTTTCAAATGGCTAACAACAATCCATATTAATTTGAAAAGTTAAATTGTTTTAATGGTCTATGATTTTGGTCATCATTGTCATCAAATGGTTAAATCTAATCGATATTCATTTGAGTTGTGTTATAGTGTCAATGTATTAAGATTTTGGTCGTTTGAGTGTTCAAATGGATAAGTCTAATCCATATTCATATGAGAAGTGAAATTATCCCAACGAAATAAGATTTTATAATTTTAGTCTTCAAATGCTCAAGTCTAATCTATAGTTTCCGAGAAGTGGAATTGCGTTAATGGATTAAGATTTGTGCCATTTTGGTCTTTAGATGGCAAAGTATAATTCATATTCATCGGAGAAGTGGAATTGTGTCAATGAATTAAGATTTTGGCCAAGAAGTTGCTGTCTAATCCGCATTCATCCAAGAAGTGGAATTGTCTTAATAGATTAAGATATTGCTCATTGTGAATATTTTCTTCTAAAAACCACTAAGTTTAATCCATATTCATCCAAAAAGTGGAGTTGTCTCAATGGATTAAGATTTTGGTCATGTTTTTGTTTTCAAATTGCTAAGTCTATTCCATGTTCATCCGAGAAGCGGTATTATTTCAATTGATTAAGATTTTGGTCTTCAATTGGTTAAATTTAATTCATATTCATCTAAGAAGTGAGAACATCTCAATGGATTAAAATTATGGTCATTTAGGTCAATTTGGTCATCAAATGATTAACTCTAAACCATATCCAATCTAGAAGTGGAATTGTCTTAATAGATTAAGATTTTTGTCATTTTGGTCTATTTGGAGTTCGAATGGCTAAGTCTAATCTATATTAATACATGAAGTGGTATTTTCTCAACGGATTAAGACTTTGGTCATTTTGGTCTCCAAATGACTACGTCTAATCCATCTTCATTTGAGAATTGGAATTGTCTCAATGGACTTATATTTTGCTCATTTTGGTCTCCAAATAGCTAAGTATAATCCAAATTTATCCGAGAAGAGAAATTTTCTCAAGGTATTAAGATTTTGGTAAATTTAGTCATTTTGTTATTCAAATGGCTAATTATAATCCATATTCATCTGAGAAAAGGAATGGAATCAATGGATAAAGATTTTGATGATTTTTGTCTTCAAACCATTAAGTCTAATCCATAATGAACCAAGAAGTGGAATTCTCTCAATGGATTAAAATTTTGGTCATTGTATTCTTCAAATGGCTATGCATAATGCATATTCATCCGAGATTTGAAATTGTCTCAATGAATTAAATCTTTTGTCATTATAATTTTTAAATGACGAAGTCTAATCCATATTCATACGAGAATTGGAGTTGTCTCAACAAATTTATATTGGTGCGTATGACCTCAGTTTTATAGTAAAAATGCAGAATAATGCCTATTCTAACAATATGCGCAGCAGTTTAATAAATTTGAAATTTACTAAACACCAGATTAAACAAGGTCCCTAATAATCAATCCTAATGAACATTAAACAATATCAATTATTGTTTGTATGGAGAAATGCATCAGAAACAATTATTATTCAAGATGTTGATTTTCATGCAATCATGCTAAGACAATTAATCATGTAAAACCACTTAATACAGAATGTTAATCATGCATTCAATCAAAATAAAAAACATAATAATTGCAAAAATTTAAATGACATAAGGGAAAGAAAAGTGTACGCAGATTTTTATACTGGTTCAGCCGCCTCGTGACGGCCTACATCCAGTCCTAAGATCGACCTTGATCTTAGCCTTTCCAATAGAACTTCTTAGAATCAGTTTACAGATTTTACACAGCGCCTCACCTCAATCTTAAACTATTCTCCCTGTTCTATCTTTCCCTCCCTGAATTCCCGAGTTTAAATCCCATAAACTCTACCAAGAATCCAGTCAAGTGTCTTCTTGTTGACAACCCTCAACCCGGAAGAACACCACCAGTAGTAACTAGATTTTCTCAAAGTAATTTGGTTACAGAAATTGATTTACAGAGATTGAAACAAATCAATTTTACAAAGTTCTTGATCTTTCTTCTTCTCAAAGCAGTCTTTCTCACTTCAGTCTTTTTCAATCCTTATTGATCACAAATGTAGATTGTTCATGGCTGAAAAAGATGTTCAAAGTAATGTTAGTTGAGAAAGTGTTATTGGTATATGATGTATACAAGTTATAACAGTGGTATATGTTTCATATGGTTATGTATTGTTACGAGTATCATATGAGAAGAAGAGAGTGAAAGCAGTTTATATAGTTTCAGGAAAAACAACACATGAATCGATTTAATCAATCAATTCATTAAAGTTATAAAGCATACTAATCGATTTACTAAATTGATTTCGCGAATCTTGTTTTTCTTGAATCTTGAAACTGCATAAGCTAATCGATTTTTCTAATCGATTATTTTAAATGAGTTCTTCAGACTTGGATGAATGTTCATATTTGAATCGATGTGCCTAATCGATTTGAAAGGTTTTGTTCCAACAACGAGATCAAAACCATCGATTGGCTCATTCGATTCAAACCTTCACATAGTCCTTAAGTCATCTCTGTTTCTAAAACTTTTGTACCAATCGCTTTAGTCAATCGATTTCACTGGTTACAAGAGCATAGTGATTTTCACAAATCGATTTGCCTAACTGATTTGACTAGTTACAGAGAGTTGGCTTAAATCAAGGTAATCGATGTGTTTAATCGATTATGGACTTAAGTCTGAAGAACATTTCATTAGTTGGTTCATTCAATCGATTTACCACGTCGATTGATGCCAAACTTATATTTCAAAAGAAAAATATTAATGGATTGTGCTAATCGATTGTGTATGTCCCATACCAAGATTATTTTAAAACTTCTTTTATGAAATCGATTTGCCCAACCGATTTGTGAAACATTGGCTTGGTTCTGTAACTCTCACAATCGATTGTGTTAATCGACTTTAACAATCCAAATAGCCTTGTGATTGGAACAATCGATTTGCCACATCGATTAGGCCACAAATTTGTATGCCACTGACTTGAACAATTATTTTCAATAAAATGGCCAATCGATGTGTGTAATCGATTTTAGACAATCAGTTTAGACCTGTGATACGAACAATCGATTTGCCAAATCGATTAGGCCACAAAACAGTATGCCACTGACTTGCAACCTTAATTTCCATTAAATGTGCACATCGATTTGCCCAATCGACCGCTCGTTTACTAAATTCACAATTACATACAACCCTATTACAAAATCGATTTTACTAATCGATTTGCTTAATGAATCTTCCAACTTTTGTTGATTTCTTGAGTTCCAAGCTATTGTCTCAAGTTTGTAGGGTTAAGTTGTTGTTCCTGAAATTTTTCTCAGTTCACAATGTCAGATTTATTTCACGATGTATGTTTGTCAATAATATCAAAAATAGACTTATGTCTAACAATTTAGATTTTGATCATTTTGGTTTTCAAATGGCTAACTCTAAACCAAATTTATTCGAAAAGTGAAATTGTCTTAATGAATTAAGATTTTTGTCTTCAATTGGCTAAGTGTAGTTCCTATTCAACAGAGAAGTATAATTTTCTCAATGAATTAAGATTCTGATCATTATGGTCTTCAAATGGCTAACAAAAATCCATATTCATCCGAGAAGTGGAATTGTCTCAATGGAATATGATTTTGGTCATCTTTGTCTTCAAATGGTTAAATCTTATTGATATTCATTTGAGAAACCGAATATTATCAATCTATTAAGATTTTGGTCGTTATGGTCTTCAAATGCCAAGTCTAATCGATATTTTTCGAGAAGTAGAATTGTGTCAATGGATTGAGACATTAGTCATTTTTTTAAATGGCTAAGTTTAACCCATATTCATCCGATAAGTGGAATTGTCTCAATTGATTAAAATTTTGACCATTTTAGTAATTTTAGTTTTCAAATGGCTATCTAATCCACATTCATCCAAGACGTGGAATTATATAAATAGATTAAGATTTTGCTCATTATGAATATTTTGAGCCTAAAATTGCTAATTCTTATCCATATTCATCTAAACAATGGAATTTTCTCAATGAATTAGGATTTTGGTCCTGTTTATTGTCAAATGGCTAAGTCTAATCCATATTCATCCGAGAAGTGGAACTGTCTCAATGGATTAAGATTTTGGTCTTCAAATGGCTAATTGTAATCCATATTTATCCAAGAAGTTGAATTGTCTCAATCTATTAAGATTTTTTGTCAGTTTGGTCTTCAATTGGATATGTTTAATTCAAATTCAATCGAGAAACGAAACTATCTCAATGGATTAAAATTATGATCATTTATGTTAATATGGTCCACAAGTGGCTAAGTAGTAAATACATTCCTCCTCATGTCAATATTTTTTTATTGTTTATGAGGGATTACACTTACTTGTTTTTTAGTCCAAGTAGCTATGGGTTTTGCTATGACTTTTTATTATCGTCCGACCGTTACAGAGGCTTTTGTTTCTGGTCAATATATAATGACTGAGGCTAACTTTGGTTGGTTAATCCGATCTAAATCATATTCATCCAAGAAGTGGAGTTGTCTTAATAAATTAAGACTTTGGTAATTTTTGTCTTCATATGAATAGTCTAATCCATATTTATTTGAGAAATCAATTTGTCTTAATGGATTAAAATTTTTGTCATTTTCGTCTATTAGGAATTCAAATGGCTATGTCTAATCTATATTAATACATGAAGCGGTATTTTCTCAACTAATTAAGATTTATGTCGTTTTAGTCTCCAAATGGCTATGTCTAATCTATCTTCATTTTAGAAGTGCAATTGGCATAGTGGACTAAGGTTTTGCTCATTTTGTTCTTTAAATAACTAAGTGTAATCCAAATTCACTGACAGAAATGAAATTTTCATAAGGTATTAAGATTTTGGTCTTAAAATTACTAAGTCAAATCCGTATTATTTGAGAACTTGAATTGTTTAAGATTTTGGTAATTTAGTCATTTTGGTATAGAAATGGCTAATTATAAAACATATTCATCTGATAGGTGGAATTGTCTCAATGGAGTATGATTTTGCTCATTTTGGTCTTCAAACTTCTTAGTCTAATCTATATTCATATGAGAATTGAAATGGTCTCAATAAATAAAATTTTGGTCATTTTGTTGTTCAAATGGCTAGGTTTAATCCATATTCATCCGAGATTTGAATTTTTTCAATGAATTAATTTGTTTTTTTTTTGTCATTTTGATTTTCAAATGGCTAAGTCTAATATATATTCACGCAAGTAGTTGAATTGTCTCAATGGATTAAGATTTTGATCATTTTAGTCTTCATATGACGTCTACTCCATATTCATCCTCATAGACACTCATTGCATTTGCTATTTTTGAGCTATTAGTCAGTTGTGTATGCTTAATTTGGTATTATAATGTAACATGAAAATTTAAGTTCGTATCTATGATTAACTCATATATAATGAGTAAATAAGACAACACAACCAAATGGATGGTTTCCCACATGGTTAATGAGTAAATAAGACACATTTTTTATGTTACTTTAATGGAAGATTAATTTTCTCTTAGATTAATCGATTGTTCAGAGTTTCATCAACACCTTGAGGTTCAAGTTATAATGTTAATTTCACATTATGATTTTATTTCTCTTTATTCGATTTTTTTGTTATTCTGATTGCTTAATTCGAATTTCAATAAGATTGATTAGATTTATTTGACAAAATTTGATTTTGGTTTCGATTTCTATAGTAATTGAATTATAGTTTTGTGACACTTGATCGTTAATTGTAATAAATCGATGATTTTGATGCTTAATCCAATCAAAGAAACCGAAGTCACATAGGGTTGATTATCCTTGTTTGATCAATTCTATAGTAAATGAGGAATAAAGTCACAATTTAGAAATTAAACTCATTGAAAAAATCTGTTATAGGTCTAAAACTCTCGAATTAGTGGATTATTCATTTTGCTGATCTGTTCAAACAAAAATAAAAAAACCATTTCTAATTTCGACTTTCAATTGGGCTGAAATTATTAAAACAGAACTCCATGTGAAATGATTCGAGTTATTACCTCTGCCTACATTTTATTACTTGGATTTGATCCGTGTGCGACAACAGATCAGATAGTGAATGAAATTAAAAAAAAAAGAATAATTAGCTTCATAATTAAACTTAACCACAAGGGTGTAACCGCATGTAAGAAGAAAAAGAAGTTTTAACGGATTGAGGAATTCAAAATGTGTCATCGATAACGGTTGATAATGCATCATCTAATGATGTAGCGATGACACTTTTGAAGAAAAAAGTTAAAAATATGAATGGGTTGATAGAGGATGGTGAGTTTTTCACATGAGGTGTTGTGCACATATTTTAAATTTGGTTGTAACTGAAGGTTTGACAGAGAAACACTTGTTCATATTTTCCATTAGGAATGTTGTTAGGTTTGTTAAGTCCTCCACTCATTGGGCTGTCAAGTTTAGGGAATGTCTAGAATTTACTAGCATTTCTTGTAAAAAGTTGGTTTCTCTTGATGTTTCCACTCAATTGGGTAATGTTGAAAAAAATAAACCAGTTGATGTATTTTGGGGGTAATTTTTGATCCGTGGTCTAAGTTAAAATGTTTGAATGGTCTTTTTAGGATATGTATGCAACTAAATAAATCTTTGCTAAAGAGTTGCTCAGCTCTATAACATAAAATTTAACTAATCTTTATAATTGGTATAAGAAAGTTTTTGACCTAAAAAATAGTTCATCTCAACCAAATCCAAATGCTGGTCAAAATGTTTCTAATAATGAAACATTTGTTGTTGCTGCCCATCTTCCTCAAATGGCAAGGGCCCAAACATTTGAAGCACATTTAAAAGAAAAAGATGTCGTTGACCAACAAAATGAGCTTGAGGGATAAATGAGCTTGATGCTAGTAAGTGTTCAAAAATGAGTGATAAACTTGATAGCCTAGCTTGGTGGAAACATAATTCAGCTTAGCACCCAATTTTATCCTTAATAGTTAAAGATATTCTAGGCTTACAGATGTCTACAGTTGAGTCTGAAAGTGCTTTCAACACTATGGGGTAAAGTAGTAGAAACCTAGGAGTACTCTAAAGCCAGAGGCATTAATTTGTACTCAAAATTGGTTTAAACTTGCCTTCACCTATTTCAAAGACTTGAATCTCATGGAAGAGGTCGAACTTTCTAAAGTAATTATAGTAGGTAAAATTATTCATGTATATTTAAATAGCTTCAATTTATAAAAATGTATGTTTCTAATAAACTATGATATTTTTATTCTATAGAGTTCCAAGGTATGCCACTAGGAAATGCAACTTGAGGTTGAAACTCATCATCATAGCCACAGACACAACCATCTGGTTGTGCTTGATTAAAACCTATGTATGTCATTCTCATCTCTTTACTTGTTTCTAATATGAATTTTTTGAAATGAGAACTCAATTTTTGTTTTTGTACTAGCTAATTAATTCCAAGTGTTTCAGATCTAGCTTTTTTTGAATTTTTTGGGATCACACTTTTGACTCTATGACATTATGACAGTGTTGACGTCATATTTTGCAAATTGTATGGATTTTTACTTTCAGTTTATTCTCTATTTACTATGTATTCTTTATGTTTATTTGATACTCACAAAATGCCTTATTTTTTGTCTTTGAGTTTATTAATGATGTTGTTGTTTTAGTCTTTATTTAAGATGTTGTTGTTTTAGCTTGATGGCGTTAATTTTGTCTATGCTAGTAAATCCAAATATATTTCTATTTAGTATCAAATTCTAATTTTGGTGTTGTCTTAGGGTTTTTGTTAGATATTTGAGTCATTTTATTAATAATTTGCCTGGCGTGTAGAGAGCAAGAAACATTATTGTGAGCAAAGGAAGAACGCCTTGTAGACCCGATCAAATACATTACAAATATACACATAGTTATCTGTTGTTATTTTAAATTTTATGTTGTTTAAAATTATGTTTTATGATGATTTGATACATTTAGTAAATACTTGTTACTTAGTAACTATTCAATCAAGCATATATAGTTGGTTTGTGGTGTTAATTTTGTGTTAGGTGTTTCCAACTCAAATTTATCTTCATTGTCTTGTTGTTTGGGGTGCCATTGTTGTTACTGATTTCTGTTTGATGAAGTAAGAATAAGGAACTTATTTGTTCTGTTTGATTGGGTTTTTCTAATTCATTCCTTGATTTGTTTTACTAAAATCTAATTTTTTTATTTTTATAATAAGTTCAATTCCAAGCCATTTCAACTATTGTGGTAGCAGATTGTTTAATCATTCATTGAACGCGGAGGAGAAAAGTAAGATGACTATGTTTAGCATGTTCAATGTCATTTTATATCCTCATTATTAGTAGTAACTTAAATTGACTTGTATTTGTTATTGATTTTCTCAGGATGTGTAACAAAGATCATAAGTTGATGATAATTATAATTTTATCTTTAAAATTAATGTTGATTAGTAATATTGCCAATTGTCATAGAGTCATTTCAAACAATTTGTGCCCTTTCATGACATCAGTCAAATTAAAACTTAAACAATCAGTTAGTGCGTGATTTTTAAAACTTAAACAATCAGTTAGTGCGTGATTTTTATAACTTAGTATTTTTACCAGAACTTGTATGTCATTGTATTTGATATTTTTAAGTTATTAGTCAGTTGTGTATGCTTAATTTGATATTATAATGTAACATGAAAATTTAAGTTCGTATCTATGATTAACTCATATATAATGATTAAATAAGACAACACAACCAAATGGATGGTCTCCCACCTGATAATCAATAAAGTTGTTTCCTTGAAACCCTTATAAAACTCGTGCAAATTCCAAAATCATGCATGAACTTGAGAAAAACCAAGAAGTGATGAGAATGGATGTTAGTCAATTGAAAGACAAGGTTGATCGAATCCTAAAAGCTATACAACCTTTGGAAAAGAAGGAGAGTACAAATAAGAATCCTCCAACCACAAATGAAGAACCAAACCACTCATTCTCATCCACCAGGCTTTATCTTGACTACCCAATAGTTTCCAATGGTAGCTATGAAATTTTCAATGTTTGGTCTCCCACCTACTTATACTCCACACTTTGTCATCAATCCCATGGACAACAACCCAAACCACTCGACGATTAATTCCTAAAACCTAAACCCACCATAAATACCATCTCATATGGGATACATGCCACCCCAAAAAGCTATTCCTTTAAAAAAAATGCTCCATTTAGTGCACCTCAAGTTCCCCATTATGATGCTAATGGAAATGGGAAACAACCTCCATTTATGGTGATGACATGCAATCGAAAGAAAAAATTAATGTTTTAGAAGAAAGAATAAAAGCACTTGAGGGGAGTAATGTATATGGTCTCGAAGCTTTTGATATGTGTTTGGTTTCTGATGTGGCAATCCTTTCAAAATTCAAGGTACCTTAGTATAAAAATTGAAAGGTTCCACATGTCCTAAAAATCATATGACCATGTATTGTAGGAAAATGGTTTCTCATGCTCATAACGATAAACTTCTCATTAATTTTTTTCAAGACAGTTTGAGTGAGGCGTCATTAAATCGGTATATGCATTTCGAGCGACATAGAATCCATTCTTGGAATTACTTGGTTGATGCCTATGATAGGATGCAATTGCAAAATTTGTTGTAAAAAGACATCTATCTAACAATGGAGGAGGGAAACAGCATCACAATTAGATCCTCATTTATTTGAAAAGGAAATGGTTGGTATGTTTATGCATACTCTGTAGTCACCTTTCTATGATAGGATGATTGGGAGTATGTCATCAAAATTTTTTTGACATGTCATGGTAAGAGAAAATGGAATAAGTGACTAAATTGTATATGGATCGAGTAGTGTGAAGAAACTGAAGATGTGATTCACAAAGAAAATAAGGGGATGTTAATGTTGTATTGGGGAACCCATGGATCTCCTATTCTCCATCCATGAATTTTTACCGACCTCCAATTTTTAGCCATTGTTATCCCAAATTCCTTAAACTTCTTATGCTTATGTTGCTACAAGCCTGCAACTCACAAGCTTCATACCTTAATACCATCCTTCAAGGCCACCTTTTTATCAACCACCTCTTTTCAAACCCCCAATTGTCACAATTTTCCAACAAAACCAATGGAGACAAAATCCAAGCCTAAATCAATACAAACTACCAGTCAATCAAGAAAAGAAGTTAACCCATTTTTACTTGATTCCTATGACAAATAAACAATAGTTGCCTCACCTACTCCAAAGTTTAATGGTAGTCCTAACACCAATGAAATCCTTAGAGCTACCATTCCCTAAAATGGAACAACCCAAATGCGAAATGCTAAATGTGAGTACCATGCAGGAGCTGCAAAAAAGCATACCTTCCATGAAGACAATCCCAATGTGGGGAATAATCCCTTGTCGGGCCATGGAAGTTCCTCTACAATGTTATTTAAGATGGGATTTACCAATAAGCAATTGAGAATATAGAACATGTGAAAATCCATATGAAAGTGATTTTTGCTGAGATATGAAAGTTAAAATAGATTAAGATGAATTTCAATGAGGTTAATGTTTGTCGCATTTACCCAACTGGTCCATGCTCCATAAAGAAGTTCCTCCAATAATTGATGGGCATGAATTTCATATAGATAAGTTGTGCAAAAGATGATGATCTTATGTTGACCATAGAGTTGTGCGTTGAAAATTATAGATCTTTCGCAAGATCGTTGGGAATCCTCTACAGAAAAGAGGATATTAAGCCAACTCCAAGTGGGCCAAATCCAATAATTGTCCAAGTACCAACCGATTTTCCTTATAAAAGTACCAAAGCGATACCATGGAATTATGAATCGAGTGATAGCTCTGGACCTAAAGAAACTAATGTCACCAATATTCAAAGATTGGTGGGATGACTTGGAGTGGTCGAGTCTACTTCCCTAGACAACCTAGAAAAAGGGAACGTCATGGAGAAAAAGGGAAAGAAGCTCTAAATCATGCTACAAAAGGACAAGAGACTTGCAAAAAAGATGGTGCCAAAAGATGAAGCTAATGATTTTTTTAAGTTTATCATGCAAAGTGAATATAAGGTGGTAGATCAGCTAAATCAAATTCCTTCCAAGATATATGTTCTTTCCTTATTATTAAACTCTGAAGCACATAAAAAGGAACTAATGAAAGTTTTAAATGAGGCCCATGTTAGTCATGATATAATTGTTGACCAGTTTGATGGAGTTGTTGGTAACATCATCTCTAGTAGTTGTTCGAGTTCTAGAAATGGTGAATTACCAGTTGAGGGTGAAAGGTCTCACATAAAGGAATAAAAAATGTTTACCACATCATTGTAATCATCAAAGCCATGTTGGAAGAAGGTGTTTTTGTTAAATTAGGGAAATTACTGGAACTACCAAAGAAGAATGATAGGTATGGGTTGGGATATGTACCTGCCAAAGCAGATGAGAAAATGGTTGTAAAAGGAAAATGGAAAAACAAGATGGCTCATATGGAAAACTAGGTACCAAATTAACATAAGATTCTTATATGTGACATTCGAGAAACCTTTCAAAGTGCATGGATGATATATGAGGACTACTTGGCTGTTGCAGAAAAAGATCGTGTTGATAATGATACACTCAAACTAGTGTACCCTTGTCCTCTAAACACAAGTCTCAATAATTGGAAGATCATCGAGTTTTATGTGTTTGTTAATACATGTTTAACGTAATTATGTATTTCAATTCCTTTTGCTTTGCCCAAGGCCAGTAAGGATAACTAATTAGGGCGCATGTATTCTAATTCAATAGTTATTATCAATAAATGCATTTTTGAATTCCCCAACCGTTATTCTTTTTGTTTTTCATTTATCTTAAAATGGAAATCTTTATTCATACTTTCATTTTTCTTCGTAACTTAAATAATGCATAGTTGAAAATGAATCTTTTGAAAATAGCAGTGTTAGAAGCCTTTCTTGTAATTTTGAACTCCCAATTAATCACATTGATGTGGATTACAAAGACGATTGTGAGACTTAATGGAACAGAAATCTAAGATGATCCAACCCTATCAAGAACCTGTTGAGGTGATCAATTTGGGGACTGAATATGATATAAAGGAAATAAAAACCTGCGTCTCTATGAAAGAAAGTGAACGAGAAAAGTTGATTAAACTTTTATTTAACTATGTAGATGTCTTTGAATGGTCGTACCAGGATATGCATGGGATAAATACTAACATAGTTGAACACAAGCTATCGCTCAAGCCTAAATGGGCCCCAATTAATAAATAACTAAGGAGGATGAAGCCTAATATGTCACTTAAAATTAGAGAAGATGTCAAGAAGCAATTTGATGCTAGTTTCTTAGAAATGGCAAAATATCCTTAATGGGTTGAAGATATCGTCCTAGTTCCAAAACAGGATGGAAATGTTCGAATGTGCGTTGGGTATCACGATTTGAATAAGGCCATTGAACCTAAGGCTTCAAATGAGTACCGATTTATCCTAGTAGCTATTGATTATTTCACAAAATGGATTGAAGATGCTTCTTATGCTAGTGTGACAAAAAGTGTGGTTGTTAGATTCATCAAAAGAGAATTGATTTGTTGATATGGCTTGCCAAATAAGATTCACTAATGACACGACCAATTTGAATAACAAAATGATGGAGTTGTATGATAGTTTCAAAATTCAGCACCATAATCCTTTGTCATATCGTCTGAAAATGAATAAGGTTGTAGAATCAACAAATAAGAAAATCATACAAAAAATGGTGGAGACATATAAAGATTGACATGAAATGTTTCCCTTTGCATTATATGGCTATAGAACCTCTATTCGTACCTCAACATGGGCAACTCCTTTCTCATTGGTGTATGGAATGGAAGCAATACTTCCAATTGAAGTTGAAATTCACTCGATTAGAATGTTGATGGAAACAAGACTAGATGAGGTAGAGTGGACTCAAACATGATTTGACCAATTGAATATCATAGAAGAAAAAAGGATGATAGCTTAGTGTCATGGCCAACTATATCAAAAAGACTTAAAAAAGCCTACGAGAAAAAGGTTTGTCCTCAAGAGTTTCAAGAAGGGGGCTTAATGTTAAAGAAAATATTGCCCGTCCAAAGAGGAATCTCGTGAAAAATGGATCCCAAACTACGAGGGACCATATGTCCTGAAAAAAGATTTCTTTGGGGTAACTCTAATACTTGCAAAGATAAATGGAGAATAGTTTCCACTTCTAGTAAATTCAGAAGCAGTCAAAAAATATTATGCTTTAACAAAAAAAAAAAAACATATGATTGAAAAATGGGTTGGCTAAGTTGAAAACCTAAAAATGCGACGTAAGCAAAAATTAGAGCATCCCGATGATCTAAAATCTTAGAAAAGCAGTCCAGGTAAAACTTTTGGGAGAAAAATAAAATGTTCAAGCATTCCAAATTGGGGAAATTATTAATCTTGGAAATTGACCAATGGGAGTTCTAAATTACAAGAATGACTAATGTTTGTTGTCCCTCTAACTAGAGCTAAACACACTAATTTTTACATTGTAACCTCTAGCTTAATTGTTTTTGTTTCAAATGTAATGAATGTACACTTTCTGATGTTGCCATTTGGTGTTGTACATTTCACCTCTTTATAAACTAATTCATTTTCATGATTAATTATTCTAGCATTTTAAAATATTTTTTTATGATAATAAATGTTGGAATTTGAAATATGTGAATATATACAAAATATTTTAAGCACTTTGATGCTTGAAAAATATATACACAGAAAACCAACATATTCTCGAGATATATGTGTGTGTAAAAAGCTAAAGAGAATAATCATTTTAAACAATGGGCTTTGCTTCACGTGGAAAAAAGGGGTGACTTGATATATACAAAGAATCATCATTTGAAATTGCTAGTTACCTTCATTCATCCATTGTCAATACTTTAATATCATAAAATCATAAGGATCGAGGAATTAGGATCTTAAGGTTCGGGGAATTGAAGAAATGCACAAGAATTTTTTTCTATAATGCATAACTTGCTTGAATTGTGTATCTTACATTCATACTTTATTTATGTTCAACAATTTTTTGTTCGACATTTCCCATTCATCTATGTTTGCATTGCAAGTATAAAATACATATTTTTTCTCTTTATTAAAATTATAAACTAGACCCATATTTTGCTTATGATCTACGATCAATTTAAATTCACGTCGATCTACACACCATTAACTAACATGGAGACGATCATTTTTCATTCTTATTGATTTATGCACCAATAACCAATTAGGAGAATTGATTTTTCACTTTTATCGATCTACACATCGGTAACTAATTCGACGATGATCAATTTTCATTACTGTGGATCTACACAACAAAAACCAACCTTGAGACGGTCATTTTTATTTTTTTATTTTTATTTGTTTATGCACCAATAACCAATCTAATGCTCAGTTTTTTTTTCCGTCTACACATTCGTAAACAATTCAAAGATGATCAACTTTCATTCTTGTTGATCTACGCATCGGTAACCAATCCAAAGACAACTAATTTTACTTTAGACCGATCTATATATTGGCAACCAATCTGAAGACGATAAATTTTCATTTCTATCAATCTACGCATTGTAACCCATCCAAAGACGATCAATTTTCATTCCTATCGATCTACGTGTCGATAACCAATTTGAAGACGATCAATTTTCATTTTTGATTATTTGTTTAGATTATTCATTCATTGCACATAAAAAACATTGGATCATTTTCTAGTGCCTTTGCATTTTACAAACTCTTGAAGTAACAATTATCATACATTCACAATTTATCTACTATGCATTAACATTTTGACTACTTTCGCATTTATCTTGAAAGAAAAAATTTAGCTCCTTATATTTACTTAACTTTTACTAGGATAATATATAAACCATTGTCAACCATATTTTCTTGTAAAAAAATTATTAAATAGGGGCAGTTATTGTACCCCAATTTTGTCCGGCCAATTAAAAATAAAAATAAAAATATGTCATATGTTTTATTTAATATTTTCCATAATTACTATTTTCATAAAAAAAAATGGTTCCCTTTAGTTATGGTTCTGTTTTTGTCTCTGATTTTGGTTATAGTTCTACCTCTCATTCTGGTTTTCCCTTTGGTTTTCTTTACCTCTGGTATGGGTTTTCCTCCAATTTTGTTTCCATCTGGTTCTGGTTCCCCCTCTAGTTCTGGTTCTGGTTCTCTTTATAGTTCTGGTTCCAATTATGCCTCTAGTATTGGTTCCCTCTAATTATTGTTTTGATTCTCCCTCTAGTTCTAGTTATGTTTTTCCCCTTGATTCTGGTTCTACCTCTAGTCCTTATTCTCCCAATGGTTCTAGTTCCCTCTAGTTCTGATTATGTTTTTGCCTCTACTTCTGGTTTTGCCTCTGGTACTAGTTCTCCCTATTGTTTTGGCTCCCTCTGATTCTTGTTCCATTTATGCCTCCAGTGGTATCCTCTGGTTTTATACTGCCTCTATTTCTTGTTTTGTTTATGCCTTTAGTTGAATCCTCTTATGTTATCCTCTGGTTGTATCCTTTAGTGATATTCTTTGTCGTATCTTCTAGTGGTATTCTTTGGTTGTATCCTCTTGTAGTTTCCTCTGGTAGTATCCTCTGGTTGTATCCTCTTTTGATGTCCTATGGTCGTCTCCTATTATGGTATCCTCTGGTCGTATCATTTGGTGGTATGCTATGGTTCTAGTTTCGTTTCTGCCGTTGGTTCCGGTTTTGCCTATACTTTTGGTTTTGTTTCTACCACTAGTGGTATCCTCTAGTTCAGGTTCCATTTTTGTCTCTGGTGGTATCCTCTAGTGGTACTCTATGGTTTTGATTCTAGTTCAGGTTCCCTCTAAGTACTTTTTTTTTTATAGCATTAGCAAATCTCTTGCATCTTTTCAGCCTCCTTGCTTTTCACCTTTACAACTTTTCACCTTAAGTATTTCTTTTCTTAAGTTAAATAACCAATTTATTTTTATCCAAATATTTTATTGTAACGAAATGCATTTTCTTTAAAAGCAATCAATAATGCAATATTTAGAGAGTCAAGTCTAACATAATTAATTGTGCAACATATTTTTTACTTCTTCTATATTTATTTCTCCTATAATTTTCTTTATTTTATGCTTTTATTGTTTTTTAGTTATTTTCTTATATATATGTGTGTGTGTTGAGTATTTACATCATTTATTGGATTGTCATTCTCTGCACACATTGCACATTCACTTATACACACACACACACACACACACTTATGAGTGAGACCTTATACTCGAGCCTAAGTGAAGCTTAAGTTTAGTAAAATATTATGTGGTAATCATTTTGAATGTACATCCTATTTTTTATTGTGATGATCTCGTCGACAGTGTGACTCCATTAAAAATACCTACATTTTGGATAAAAACAATGTATTTTGAGTATAAAAATATGCACTTGTACCCCTTTAATTATCAATGAATGAGTTTGTTTTGAGTTTTCTCTGCGTATAGATTTGGTTTTGATGCATGATCTAGAGAATACGCTTGTAAAATCAATGGTTCCCAAATACCCACATGCATGTGTACAAATCTTCAATTTTTAACTAGCATCACATTATCTTTCAGAAAGAAAAAAAAATCAATAAAGATGTTTCCCAAGACCCTCATCGAACTCGCACAAACTCATAAATCATGGATGAACTTGAGCAAAATCATGATGTGATGAAAGTGGATTTTAGCTAATTAAAAGACAAGGTTTATCAAATCCTAGAGGTTATCCAAGCTTTGGTAGGGAAGAAGAGTACATATTGGATAATTCGTTCTTGGAAAGACTTGGTTGATGCCTTCTTAAAGAAATACAACTACAACACTAACGAATAGGATGCAATTGCAAAATTTGTTGAAAAATGACAATGAAATATTCAAAGAATATGCACAACAGTGGAGGGAACTGGCATCATAAGTAGATCCTCCTTTATTTGAAAGAAAAAAGAAACGATTGCTATATTTATGGATACTCTACAATCTCCCTTCTTTGATAGGATGATTGGGAGTATGTCATCCGTTTTTTTTTGACATGGTCATGTTAGCAGATAGAGAAGAAAGTGGAATGGCGAGTGAGAAAATCGTATTTGGAACGAGTAGTGTGAATAGACCTCTAGTAGGATTCACAAAGAAGAAAGAAGGGGATGTTAATGTTGTAATGGTGAGTCCAAGGATCTCTTATTATCCATCCATGAATTTTTATCGATCTCTAAATTTCCAACCATTGTTACCTAAAATTCCTTACACTTGATATCCATATGTTGTTGCAACCTCACAAGCTCCATACCCTCAATATCAACCATCATGGCCACCTTATTCCCAACCACCTCTGGTTCAACCCCTACCTGTCAAATTTTCCCAAAAAAAGCCAATGGAACCCAAATCCAAGCCCAAATCAATACAAACCATCGATCAATCGGGAAAAGAAGCTAACCCATTTTCACCTGATTCCTGTGACATACAACCAATTATTGTCTCATCTAATACAAAACTAAATGGTAGTTCTAAAACCAATGAAACCCTTGGAACCATGATTCCTAAAATGGTACAACCTAAATACAAAAGGTTAGTACCATTCAAGAGTTGTATGGTGTTAAATCGAAGCATGGCAAACCCTAAAATCTAAAGTTCAAGAGTTAATTAATGCAAAATGGATTACCTTCAAGGAAGATAATCCCAATGAGGGGGAATAATCCATTTTCAGGTAATGGAAGTCCCTCTATCAATGTTATTGAAGATGGGGGTAGACTAATGTGCAATTGAGAATATATAACAAGTGAAAACCCCTATTAAAGTGATTTTTGTTTGGATGTGCAAGTTAAACTTGATTAAGATGAATTACAATGAGGCTAATGTTTGTGGTGTTGACCCAACTAGTCCACACTCCATAAAGGATTGTGAAGACTTCAAGGAGTTTCTTCAAGAATTGATGGACAATAATTTCGTATAGGTAAGTTGTGCAAAAGATGATGATCATGTGTCGATCATAGAGTCGTGCATTGAAAATAATAGATCTTTACCAAGACATTGGAAATCCTCTACAGAAAAGAAGATCTTAAGCCATCTCCAAGTGGGCTAAATCTAATAATTTTCCAAGTACCAACCCCTTTTCTTTATAAAAGTACCAAGGCAATACCTTGGAATTATGACGTCACCTCTCATCTGACCAATCATCAATCAAGTGATAACTCTAGAACCAAAGAATCTGAGGTCGCCAATATTCATAGATTGGTGGGATGACTTGGAGTGGTCGAGTCTACATCCCTAAACAACCTAAAAAAGGGAAGGTGATGGATAAAAGGGAAAAAAAAAAGCTTTGGATCATGCTGCAAAAGAACAAGAGACTTGCAAAAAGACGGTGCTTGAAAAAGAAACTCATAGGTTTTTAATTTATATCAAGCAATGTGAATATAAAGGGTGGATCAGCTAAATCAGACCCCTTCAAAGATATATGTTCTTTCCTTGTGATCAAGGGAAATTTGAAAAATAATTCTTCAAATCATTCTTTATTGAATATGATATTTCACATGATTTTTTGTCAAATAACTTTCCAACAATATGGAGTTATTTTTTAATTACAAGAAATGGCTAGAATAATTTTAAATGAATCAAGTGTTGAAAATAATTTTGGAGAGAAGCCATAAAAGTTGTTTGCGATGTTTTTAATCTTGATTTTATTAGAAAATATCTTGAATATACCTTCATATGATTTTTTGAAAAATAGAAAGTAAAATATTTCGTACTTTCACATTTTTGCATGTCATTACTATATTTTGCATTATAAAGAAAGTATAGATAAATTTGTTTTAAAATATCATCAAAGCATATTTTCTAAAGAATTTACATTCTATAAATATTATAGAATATAAAATCTCAACCCAAACCATAGATGAAATTATGCATGTGGTGTTTTATAAATATGTTGATTTTCATGATGAAAGATAGGATGGTGAAGAAAAATATCTACAATGTTAATTTTGGATAAATCATCAAGTTAATAATGTTCAAACATTTTCCTCAAAATTTCCAATGTCTGATCATGTGGCAAAACAAAAAAAAAATCTGAGAGAAAGATCAATTTAAGTAAAAAGGCTTATGTCATCATTTCGGAAGTAGTACAAGAACATTCTCCATAATAGTAGAACGTTCTTGACAATAAATATGTTTCATCTAATCAAAATTAATATGGTTTATCACGATAATATGGTTGAAGAACATCAACTACTTCTAAATGAGTTTGAACAATTTGCTTTTGACACTCCTACACCTACCTCACTGTTGACCTTTCCTCCAAAACATCTCATCAAGATCAAATTATTGGAAGACACAATGATGAAATAAGAATCTAATTGATATTCTAAAATTGTGACAACAATGTGACTACTATTTCTCACATAGCCAAAAGTCAATCAATGAAGCTGAAATAGAACAATCTTGAATTAATTTCACAATGGAGAAACTCTATTAACAACAAAAACCAAATTGTCTCATTTCGACAATCAATCAAGATAATTGATTACATCACTCTTTATCATTACTTGCACATGCATATGCTTAATTCCCATCCTAAATTCAACATGTTTTTTTCTCTTTGTTCCTACATTTTTCATGATGGTTAAACAAGTGTGCACATGTAGCTTGATGTTCAATATTACTTTTGAATGAATTTTTTACACTTTGCACAATAACATATTACAAATTATCATGTTAAATGAATTAACATTATTTTGTGCAAATTCACCTCTTTATGTCTTCGAGAGCATTCTCTATCATGTTCTCCAATGGTTTTTGATATATTGAGTAGCCTATACATTGCTTGATGCTTGAGTATAATATTTTGAATATGGTTGTTCAAAAAAAATTAAGTTTATAATTTGGCCTTTAAAAATATTTTTCTTAAACATATTTTAAATATCTATCATCGGTTAAGATTTATTTTTGAAGTATTTCAACAAGAGAATATATGGTTAGTTTGTTTATTTTTGTATAAAAACTCAAATTGCTCTAAATAGAAAAAGGCATGCACATTGTGTTCTTAAAAACATATTTAATTTGTTTTAATCATGAAAATGTTGTCTCAAATATTGATGAATGATCATCTTGATACATTTACATGTCATGAAGTCAAAAATCTGATATGAGCATTTTAACGCATATTAATTTATGTCTTTGCAAATAAGTCTTATTTGTTTCATACATCTTTTGTGAAAATTGACTTCAAGTGTTTAAATATATTTTAAGCATATTAGATAGAAATAGCAACAATCCAAAAACCTCATACACACTTGCTTTATGTGTTTACAAAAAACATTGCGAGAAATCTTTTTTTTAATATGAACTAATCCATTGGCATAATCTGGTCCGTTTAAAAAATTAGTTTTTGAAAAATACAAGCATTATCAGCATAAGAATATTTTGTACAGAGAAAAATTATATTTGACATGATGTCACTTTCATATTATTTTTCTTCCCTATATGAGCTCATTCTCTCTAGTTCTAAAAATAGAAAATTTATCTATTTCTAACAGTAAGCATGATCATATTCAAGTTAACAGGTTACTTGATGTGAATGAGGACAAAGAGCAAAGAGGAATCTTACTTGAGTTATGTAACTATGAAATATTAAAGGATATTTATTTTATAATATTCAGGGGGGTTATTAGAAAATATTGCAAAAAAGTTCATTGTTTGATTGTTTTAGTGTATTAAAATGCTTGAATATGTTTGAATGTAATTGTGTCATATTGCTTTTGTTATCTTTATCCATATCTTGATTGCATTATAGACTAAAATGTTTATTGATCATCATATATGCTATGTTCCTTGATGTTAATAGAAAACTTGACAAGTTTGATATGAATACATTGATCAACCACATAATTTATATGTGCATTATACTAAAGTTATAGATCCCTACATTTGTACTTCATTTTTTATCACCCAACCTTTTTGATAGATGCCAAAAGGGGGAGATAATATATGATGGATATAGGATGGAAGTAATTGATAAAGAATGTTAAGAATTAACCTCTTGCATAAGTTTAGGGGGAATTTAATTAGAATATTAAGAAAATTAAATTCTTGGATGTGTTTAGGGAGAGTTTATTTACATCAAGAAAACTTAAGATTTATTCAAAAGGTTTGTCAACATCAAAAAAAGGGGGAGATAGTTGTGGTAAAAACTTTTTTGATATATTAATGATAACAAACCTTATCAAATAAATAATTAAGAATACATACACACATCCATATCATGAGTATCACACGTTCATCGATAGATAATTCATTAAAATTATGACTTTCACAACATACACATAAAAATAGAAAGCTGATATTGTAAGACCCTTGATTTTTAAATAATAAATTATACAATTTTAGGGTATTTTATGTTGAATTTCTTAGGCTTTTAGCCCAATTTTTGGTATTTAGTGAGTTAAATGCCAAAAATATATTTTTGGAAAATTGGATTAAAATTATTTGACCAAGAATAATATAGTTACGTTGCGAATGATTTAATACCGAACATTTTTGTTAAAAATATCACTCGTTGTTGAACATTTATCTGTCAATTGAGTTGCGACGAGAGTATATATTTTTATCAAAATAGATTATGATGTGTGTAAGAGTTGTTAGATATTTGTTGGTTTCATTTTAATTATAATATATATTATTACAATTATTATTATTATTATTATTATTATTATTATTATTATTATTATAAAGTAACTTATGTATATATATGTTAGAAAGGAGGAAAAGAAAGGAAAACATAAACAGAGGAAGAAAACATGTTTCCCTCCTTGCTCGCAGATCATTCTTCTTTTTCCTTCCATTTTATTTTTTCTTCTTTTGCTTCAAGAAAAGAAACCCAAGGCTTAGTGGGTGAGAAAGAATTCCAGCTTCCTTCTTCTTCTTTGATTTGAAAACGAAGAAAAATGGTATTAAGGATTTTCAAAACTGTCAATCACAAACCTCCACTTTTCTTCAACGTTTGAGCTTCGTTTCGAGAAGTGATAGAAGGGAAAGTTGCTCACCTCCACGCTATGGTGCTAGTGAGCCAACTCTAGAAGCAACATCATGAGTGGAAATTTTACCAGAATTAATCGCAGTGTTGTAATCGCATGTTAAAGCTATCGTTAAGGTAAGCGCTCCATCCAAACTTTTAGTTTGCATTTAGGGACTTATCTGTGGTTGGGTGGAAAAGAAATTTGTTAGGGTTGAAGTGTAGATTTGGGGAAAATGAATTTAATACTTTTATGGGTGAAATTTTAAAGTTGGGTTTTTGGTGATATTATTGTGTTTTGTGGAAAATGAATTTAACTCATTTATGTGTGGTTTTGTCGAAATGAAATTTGATGTGTTTGAGTGGTGGGTTGTGATGATTTGTGTTTGTCATGTTTGACGTGTTCATAATTAATATTATAAATTTTGAGTTGTATTTGTGTGGATTTTGTGGAACAATGAATTGATGTGATTTGGTGTGAATTGTGGATTGAATTTGAGAATATGTTTGAGTATGCTCTGTGTGGAATTTGAAAATCATTAGAGTTAAATGAGTATTAAAAATAGAGAATCTTTTAATATATGCGTTTACTTAATGATTTTTGTGAAAATTGTTAGAGTTAAATGAGTATTAAAAATGGAGAAACTTTTAATATTTGCATTTACTTAATGATTGTTGTGGATAGAGTCAGAGTATGCTCATGTATTTCATTGTACATGGCGGCCGAATGGGTCATGGTGATAGTGGTGACCAGATGGGCCACGAGATGATTTCATGTGATTTGTTGGTTCATCTTATCCTTACGGAGATTGTCGCGTCATGTAAGGTCTGCGATAGACAGCACATTTTTGGTAAATCGTGTTGACCCGTGATAGGTGGCACCTTGGTAAATAGTACTTTGGTCTGTGATAGGCAGTACATTTACGATTTACGTTTTTAGTAAATTGTGCTGACCCGTGATAGCTGGCACCTTGGTAATTTAGTATTTCGGCCTGTGATAAGTGGTACAATTATGATTTACAGCCCTTCGATGAGGGTTTTTGTAACGCCCCAGATTTTTAATCCAGATCGTTACTTAAAAAAATACTTATTTGTTAGAAAAGTCTATGAATCTTTTGTTTTTTGTATAATTAACATTTATTCGTTTTACAAAATTAGTAACAATCAAGTTATTCAATATCAATAAGAAAATATTTATTCAAAACTAAAATAATATGAAAACGATTATTCTTAACAGAAGAGAACCACTTCAGTACTAAAAGATTAAAAGAACTAAAATAATTGGACAATTCCATTATTACAAAATCGTCTTGAAAGAAAAATCCATGTTTATCCCGCGTTTGCCACACATCAATACTCATTAACTACTCTTGAATCTCCTCGAACTCATTAGTACCTAAAATGTTGTTTGTAAGGGTCAATTTTTTTCCATCATCCACATCAAACCAAAGCAAGACATTTAGAAGAATAACACAAAACTCATAAACGCAAAAACTTCCATTTAAAAGAAAAGAAAATGAATAAACTAATAAATTGTATATCAAAACATATGCATGATGAATGCTCCTAGAACTATATGGTCCGGATATAAGTCTGCCACTAAGGCAACTTCCACACAGAAAATCACACCTGCCACTAAGGCAACTTCCACGAAAATGCATATGCAATGCCATGCCATGAGAATGTAGTATGCAACATATATATATACCCACACAGCCCACTAAGAATTATGCCATGTGCCTTCAAAATTCACCTTTTTAAAATCATCACCCCATTCACACATCATTAAGAACACATACACACATCCATATCATGACTATCACATATTCATAGACAAATAATGATAAAAATTGTAACTTTCACCACATACACCTAGAGACAACAATTTGATATCATATAGGCCATAAAAATTAACACTTTAACATATATAACAATACAATTTCGCACTCCAACCAATATACAAAATAAGAGTTAAGTCTTTTTGATCCTATATCGCATAAAATTTCATACTTTACTACATAGAAGTCAAGTATTAAAGTTAATCTCATAAAAATTAGGGGTTTTAATAGTCTACATTTATTTCTTTTAAAATACAAGTAATCGTGATCATTTATTTCATGTCGTTCAACTAACGGCCTAACAATAATCTGTGTGGGGAAAAGCCCTTACCTTGGTCGCTTTCCTTCCTAGTACAAAGCGCTAAGCACCCACAAAGTTGTTCACAAGGAAAAGAAGTTCTAAGCTTTTGATGCCGAAAAAGAGGAGGTGATGGTGATGGTGGCTAGGATTTTTGGTTTCTATTTATAAAGGGTTTGTGAAATAGGGTTTGTAGTAGTGAATAGGGTTCCCGTATTCTTTTCTTAGTGTTTGACCTAAATGGGAAATAGAAGGGAGACAATATTATTTTTACTACTATTACTACTACTACTACTAATTCTATTATTATTATTATTATTATTATTATTATTATTATTATTATTATTACTACTACTTCTATTATTATTAATATAATTATTATTACTATTATTGTTACTGTTAGTGTTACTGTTACTATTACTGTTATTCTTATTCTTATTATTATTATTATTATTATTATTAAATAAATCCAACAATTACTAAAACTAATTTTTTTTAACACAATTTCAATACTAACGTTTTACCACTATTTCAAAACTAATATTTATAAAAAGTAATTTAAGTAATTACTATTTTAAATTAATAACAAAAACTCATTCACAATATTAACTACAATTATTACTATACTATTTTACAATAAAATTACATAAAATACTACCATATTTATGGAATAGTCAAAATGATAAAATAATTAAATATAACATGAATAATTTATATTTATTACTAAATCCCAATAAATACGTTTAAAACCATCATATCATAGAAAATATATAGAAATAAAGATATTAATCACAATATTACTACCATCTCAAAACCATTATTTATAAAATAAATAATAAAAATATGAAATAGTCTTAAATAATTAAAATATAACTATGCACACATTTATTATAT
>JBBPBT010000850.1:25530081-25552202 GCA_037974875.1 Cicer bijugum | reverse complement strand
ATTTATTATATAGTTTAATGCACACGAAAATATCACCACAAATATCTAATGCATGTCTATATTTAAACTCACTCAAAATCTTATCATCTAAAATAATTTTCCTAAAATACCATTATTATTTTTTTAAAAAATAAATTAAATAACTAAATATAATATTTATAATTTATATTACTCATTAAATCAAATATATATGGTTATCAAATCATAAGAAACTCACACATATAAGGAGAAGTAATCATAAAATTAATCAACATATATTCTAAAATAATTTAACATCAAATTAATTTCTTTAAAATCATATTTAATTAATAAAATGGTTTATCATGAAATTTGGGATGTTACAATTCCACCCAACTTACAGAAATTTCGTCATAGAAATTTATAATGACGAGTAAGCAAATTATTATCTAAATTACCACAATCAATATCAAAACTTAGTCTCCAAAAATATAATAAACATGCCGAAGGTATTCATAATTTATTTAAGTACAACATATCAGAAATCACGAGTTGAAAACGTATATCACATTTAGCATTCAATTATGGACGACAATATCACAGAGTCACTCATTATAATCTACAAATAAAATATAACATATAAGCTTAGTTGGGAATTACTTACTACATTTAATTGAGGTGAAATGAAACATACTTCAAGTACATTGTTAATTTCTACTAAATAATTATTAGGAACAACTTTATCAACTAATGTAAGTCGAATAAGACAAATAATTATCACACGTATTTTAATATTGAATAATATTGATAAGTTCTAATTATTTTTTTAATTTAGAGGATGTTATAGTTTTGGTTTGGAATTCTGAGTCCATGCATTTTGGCATATACGCATTGAATTAGGGTGCTTGGAATGCGAGTCACATTTTATTCAAGATTATGATTATGTGTTTGAAGTCAAGTGGTTGTTGTGGTTGAGCTATAATTGCTAAGTGTGGATGTTTTGGATTTGTTTGTAAGTGTGATTAATTGCAAAACCTTTTCAAAACTCAAGTTCTCGTGGTGATTCTGCTATAATTGCTAAGTGTCAATGTTTTGGATTTGTGTGTTAGTGTGATTGATTGCAAAACCTTTTCGAAACTCAAGTTATCACGGTGATTGTCTATAATTGCTAAGTGTGAATGTTTTGGATTTGTGTGTAAGTGTGATTGATTGTAAAACCTTTTCGAAACTCAAGTTGTCATGGTGATTGTGCTATAATTACTAAGTGTGATTGTTTGGATTTGTGTGTAAGTGTTGATGGATTTCAAAACCCTTTTAAAAGCTGAATTTTGCTATTTTTCTGTTGTTTTCTGATGTGTATTCGAATACAGAAGGTTGTATTTGAATACAAACATCTATTTTATGCTGCTAATTTATGTGTAGTCGAATACATAAGGTTGTATTCGAATACATACATATTGTTTTTGCTGCTGACTTATGAAGCAGCCTTGTATTCGATTACAAAGATGTTGTATTCGAATTCAACAGCGCAATTTTGTTAAAAACTTCAATTTTCAACTTTGTTTATGCATGTCTAGCATATGGAAACCCTTTCTAGGTGTGCTAAGTTGAAAGGTTATTTTGTGCATTTAAAAACGTAAATGTTATGTGTTAATTGTTAATTTCGGTTGGTAACCCTTTACAACTATTGTGGAAATATGGGTTTTGCCCTTAGATGAAAACCAGGATCTTCCCACCGGTTAGTACCCTATGGATGGGAATGTAGTTGGACACACCTAACTAGAGCTGTGTTAGGAGGATCTTGTGGGGCGCGTGAAAATCATTCGGGATGTATAGTTTTTTGTAGAATTATCAGATTAGGTTGACGTATAGGGACTAGATCTCTTTCTTTTTGGGTTGTGTTTATTTTAATTTGGAAGACTGTACCTATACCTATATTGTCAGCTTGACATTTTATTTTGATGGGTTCCATGTACGACATTTTGATATGATGTGGGGAGTTAAAATTCTTGGGACAGTGCTTTTGTATAGGTGTCTGCCGAGAATACCCCAGGGGTATGAGCTATGTCTGATAGGTCTCATAGCCCTAGTGTATTTTGATGTTTGAATACTTTGGATTTTGATTTCAAAAACTATTTCGCTACTTGTAAATATTTGTTGACTTTGTCGTTATGTTACGACTTAAATATTTATCCAAAAGTATTTCCTTCTTTACTTCTTTGTTTTTATGAATTTGTTTTGAAAAAAACAAATACACTCGCGCTGTTAAAAATCAGGGTTTTACAGATATCATATAGGTCATACAAATTAACACTTTAACGTATATAACAAGAAAATTCACACTCCAACTTATATACATAATAAAAGTTAAAACTTTATCACATATAAGGTAAAAATTCAAACTTTATTTCATATTCATCGTAAAACTACAATTTTATCACATACAACATAAAATTTCATACTTTACTCCATAGAATTCATATATTACATTTCAATCTCAACAAAAATTGGGGTTTTATTATTTTAATCCATTAGTCTAAATTTATTACTTCTAAAATATAAGTAATCACGATTATTTATTTCATGTCATCCGACCAACGGTCTAAGTATAATTTGTGTAGGGAAAAACCATTACCTTGACCACTTTTTTTTCCTAGTACAAAGCTTTATTCCCCCCACAAAGTTATTCACAAGGAGAAGAAGTTCTAAGCTTTTGATACACGAAGAAAAGGAGGTGTGAAGGTGATGGGGGTTAGGGTTTTGGTATTCTTTTTTGTTTATTATTTGTGAGTATACATAAATTGTGGAGTTAGGGAAATTTAAAGTGGAAATTGTTGGTTAGATATTGTTGGGCCTTAATAAAAATAAGAGTAGTAAAAATGTAACTTTTTTTTTTGTTAACCTTCATCATAAAAACCAAGTCACAAACACATAACCGAAATTTCTTCTTATTCAAGTGGGTTGGGTCACACCAAGCCTCAAACTCTTAGCTCAATTTCTTCTTGCACTAAAAAAACACGTCTACATATAATATATATCTACTTAAAGATATATATATATATATATATATATATATATATTTAAACTCCCCATTGATTTAACAATTCTTACTAATAACTTTATCAACTACAATGAGTCGAACAATGCAAATAATTATCACATGTAATTTAATATTATCCAATATTGATAGGTTCTAATTATTTTTAAATAATAAATTTTAGAGGATGTTACAATACTTACCCCCTTAAAAATGGTTTTGTCCTCGAAACTAGTTAGACATAAAAAGATTAGGGTAAAGCTCTCTCATCTTTTCCTCTAATTCTCAAGTTGCCTCTCTAGTCGTTTGGTCCCAAATCACCTTGAGCAAGGTGATCCCCTTGCCTCATAAGTGCTTAGTAGTCATATCTCTAATGCTTAGTGGTGGAATTACAAAGCATATGTTCTCCCTTAACTGGATATTATCAAGTGTGATAATATGGGAAGGATCATCCATGTACTTCCTCACATATGACACATGGAATACGTTGTGCAGTTTGGCCAGACTCGGAGGCAAGGCAATATGGTAAGCTACGAGACATACACGTCGGAGGATCTGAAATGCACCAATTAATGCAGGAGTGAGCTTATTGGACTTTAGTGCCCTACCAACTCCAGTAGTAGGCTTCACTCTTAAAAATACATGTTCACCCTCTTGAAACTCCAACAGTTTCCTCCGTTGGTTGGCATAACTCTTTTTCTTTTGCTTTGTGATGTTTTCATCCTTTCTTGGACCAAACGAACTTTATTTGTGGTATGCTATACCAATTTTGGCCCCACAATTAGGTTCTCACCGTCCTGATACCAACACAAGGAAGTTTGGCACTTACGCCCATACAAAGCCTCGTATGGTGTCATCCCAATGCTTACATGATAATTGTTGTTATATGTGAACTCAACGAGAGGCAACATATTATCCCCACTACCTCGCTCATCCAACACGCTCTCAGCAAATCCTCCAATGTCTCAATAGTCCTTTTTATTTGTCCATCGATTTGAGGGTGATAGGTTGAACTTAATCTCAACTTAGTACCAATCGCCTCATGTAATGCTCACAAATGAGAAATGAACTTCAAATCTCTATCTAACACAATGTTGGAGGGTACCCCATGTAGTCCTCACGGGTATGAAATGGACATATTTGGTCAACATGTCGACAATCACCCAAATGAAGTCAAACTTTTGTTGAGTCTTAGGCAATGGTACCATGAAATCCATATATATACTATCCCATTTCCATACAGGTATATCTAATGACCTTAGTAGTCACCCTAGTTTCTAATGCTCTACCTTGGCTTTCTGACAAGTCAAACATGAAGCCACATATCCTGCTACATGTTTCTTCATTCCCGGCCACCAAAACATTTACTTAAGCTGTTTATACATTTTGGTGGTCTAGGGTGAATACTCAACTTGCTTTTATGGGCTTCATCCAAGATAGTCTTCCTCAATTCTATATTATTGGGTACACAAATACATTCATTACATCTCAAAATATCGTTTGGGTCCACCTCAAATTTAGGGGCCTTGCCGACCTCGATCACCTTCCTTTTCTCTTGAGTCAACACATCTGTAACTTGGAGAACTTTAATCTCATTCATCAATTCACTATATGTAATGATCATTTCACATTGCACATTCCCCAATAGAGAATCTAAATTAAGATCCAAGTCAAGAAACTTCTCTAACAAGTCCAACCCCTTCATTGTTATAAACGAGAGATGAACTCTCTTATTGGTTAGGGCATCAGCCACCATGTTGGCCTTCCTTGGAAGGTAATGCAACGTGAACTCATAATCTCTAATGAACTCCATCCATCTCTTATGCCTAATGTTAAGTTCCTTTTGATCAAACAAGTAATTCAAACTCTTATGGTCCCTAAATACATAAAAATACACCCATATAGATAATGTCTCCAAATTTTCAATATGAAGACAATTGCAGCTAACTCCAAGTCATGAGTGGGATAATTCTTTTCATGCAACTTCAATTTTTTTTTTTTTTTTATACTGTGACCTTGTTGAGTTGTCGGTAATTAACACACAATCTCGAATTTCCATTCTTCTTCCTGACCAATGATATGGGGGCTCTCCATGGTGACACACTAGGCCGAATGAATTTTTTAAACAAAAGTTCTTCCAATTGTTTCTTTAGTTCTTATAGCTCTAAGGAGGCCATTTTTTAAGGAGCGATAAAGATGGGTCCAATAGCTAGAATAACAACAATAGAAAATTCGACGTCGCATAATGAGGGTATTCCTGGTATGTCTTGTGGGAAAACTTCAAAGAAATCCTTCACCATTGGGATCTCATCGACAATAACCTATGAAGTCATACTAATGTAGTTGAGAAACACGTATTTTTGAACTAATCCCTTCAAAGAAAACTTTAGTCTGTTTGCTGAAAGGAACTTCAAAATATCGTGATCTGGAAATATCACCTTCCATCGGGTGCAATCTAACATGAAGTAGTTGCTAGAAAACCGATCCATTCCCAAAATTACTCTATTATGTTTCAGAGGAATACAAATTAAATTGATCTTAAAATTCATTTTAAACACAGTCGTCGGGCATTGCAAGCACGCCAATTTACACTTTACTAGTTCAGTAGATGGGAGGGTAACCAATAAATCAAATGGTAAGGTAGTGACATCTAGTTGGAGTGAATCCACCCAATCTAATGAAATGAACGAGTGTGTCACTTCATAATCATATATCACAGAATATATCTTTCCAACATTTAAACACTCACCCTAAATAAGTTATGAGGAAGATGGTGTTTCTTCTCCACTAATATGATAAACACATCCTCGAGCAGTAGGGCGTGCAACATCCTTATGGTCAGTAGTGTCATTCTCTCGACAATCTTTTGCAAGATGGCCTGGTTTTTTACAGACATAACATATTTGGTTCTTCCAAGACACTCAGTTATCCTATGTCCCTCTTGTCCATAATGATAGCATCAAACAATACACATTGGGTTCTGTGCTAGACTATGAGGCCTCTGATCCCAAGTTTTAGGGGTTGGTCGATCTCTAGCAATCCCTTATGGGGGGCAGGCATAAGGCTTTTGCTATTGAAATTGTCTGCCTCTATTTTGTCGGTCACCATTTCCCTGTTCAAAGGTAATATTTAGAGACATGACCCTATAATTAAATAATAAAGTTGTGGTTGATTTCTACCTAAGGTCTCGCCGATCCACCAATAAAACTTGTGTTCAAGCGGCCTCGGTTTATAATCTCCACCTTTTTGCATTTCTCCACCAACACCTAATACTAACGTATCTCTAGTGGTCCCATAGACTCATTAATCTCATACCTGAGCCCGCTATCAAACCTCTCGCACATGTACTCTTCATCCATTTGGTTACAGAAGTAGCAAAAATGTTTTGTTAGGGACTCAAACTTTGCCGAATACTTGGACACCGTGAGACTTCCTTGATATAGTCTCAAGAATTGGGCTTCTTTCTTAGCCCTGGCACTCTTCCAAAAATATTTGTCCAAGAACTTTCTTTTGAAGACTTCCCAAGTCATCACTTCGTGGTTTCCTTCCATCATTTGTCTCGCCCCCCACCACTAGTATTCAGACTCACCAATCAGTAATTAGGTGACATACTCTACTTTTGTTTCATCGGGGCAGTGGAGGATGTCAAATATCTTCTCAGTCTCCTACAGCCAGAGGTCAGCCTTGTTAGGGTCATGTTCCTCTACGCATTAAGTTGAACCTGGATTGCAGCCTGAACTATAGTTTGTTGGGCCATTGCAGCGACCATTGCATTCATGGTTTGGATTGCTTTAGTCATCTCACTTCCTCATTGGGGGACTGATCGGGTTGCGCGACGAGCCATACTTCCTAAAAATTATCTAATTAAGATGACGTTATGATCTAATTGTAACCATAGGGCGGTAAGGAAGTATTTTATTCACGACTATATAGTAGGTTCAAGTTACACAGTAAGTCGTGCACTAGAGGGATTCCCAAGAAAGAGAGGTGGGTCAATGAACCACTTAATAACCAAGTTTTTCCTTAGCCAGAATCCCTCTAATACAACTTTTTATGGTATAACTTTTCCTTTCTATTATGGGGACAATATGTCAGGTCACATGGTAATTCATGTAATAGAGGGGTTCCTAGGAAAGAGAGGTGGGTCAAAGAACCACTTAATAACCAAATCTTTCCTTAGCTAAAATCCCGCTAATACAACTTTTTATGGTATTACTTTTCCTTTCTATTATGGAGACAATAAGTTCAAGTCACATGGTAATTCATGTACTAGAGGGCTTCCCAGGAAAGAGAGGTGGGTCAAAGAACCACTTAATAACCAAATCTTTCCTTAGCCACAATCCCGCTAATACAACTTTTTACGTTGTTACCCTTCCATTCTATTATGAGGATTCTAAAACTTTATATATGTTAGAGGTTTAAAATATTGTCTTTATTACAAAAATTGAAATTATAACACAAAAAATAAATAATTAAGGAATATTCATAATCATTATAATTCAATTGGTCTAATTAATTACGTCATTAAAGTGGAGACCAATTAATTATTGTATGTTTTCAATTCAAGTCAATCTAAATCAATACACAATAATTTCACATTATAGAAAAATAAAACTAATCATTTTATTATTCTAAATTAAAAAAAAAATAAAAAAAATCAATTAGTGACATTTAATTGATAATATCATGAATATACCAACAATTATTGCATAACGTCAAATTAAAATACGAGTAATAAATTATTAAAAATTCAAATCACGAGTAGTAAATTCACAACATCATAATTGTAAATTCATAACATTATTAAATTATAAGTATTAAATTCATTAATAGACAGACAATTATTTAAAAGACTTCAAATCACGAGTAGTAAATTCATAATATCAATAAATTACGAGTATTAAATTAATAACATACAAACAATAAAAAAAATTCAAATCATGATTAGTAAATTCGTAACGTCAAAATATTAAATTCATAGTGTTTTTGAATCACAAGTATTAAATTCATAACATATAAAAAAATATTCAAATCATGAGCAGTAAATTTATAACGTCAAAATATTAAATTCATAACGTCATTAAAATCAAAAGATATTATTGCATTGAATCAAATTAAAATTATTTTCAATTCGTAGGAAGTTAAGGCATATATATATTCAATCACAAAATTTCAATGAGGTTACACAATTAATGATACATAATAGTAATTTATGTATTTAATAAAATAAAATAAAAACAAAAATAGAAAATCAAACAATTAGCATAATCAAATGACACATAATAGGAATTTAAAAAAATCGGTAAAATCCAATAATTAAAAAAACAAACAATTAACACAAGAAAAGTTAACATATATGCGACATACACGAAGCGTCATACCCCTAAAACTCCGAGAGTTATTACTCTAATACCATAATGTAACCCCCTAGATTTTAAATGCAAAATGTAACTTAAAAAATACTTATTATTTAGAAAAATTTACGATATTTTTTTTAATACTTAATATTTATTCATTTAAATAATTAATAACAACCACATTACTTAATATCATTAAAAAAATATTTATTCAAAATTTAAAACAAAGTAAAGACAATCATTCTTAACGGCAGGGAACCACTTACGTATTTCTAGAGTTCTAGTATATTTTAAAAGTTTGTGATAAAAGATTAAAGAGAACTTAAAAATATTGGACAATTTTATTATTACAAAATTATCTTGAAAAAAAAACTCATGTTTACCTCACGTTCGCCACACATCAATACTCTCATTAACTACTCTTGAATCTCCTTGAACTCATTAGTACCAAAAATGTTGTTGTAAATGGTCAGTTTTTTCCATCATTCACATCAAACCAAAGCTAAACATAAAGAATAATAACACAAAACATATAAACGTAAAAACTTCAAATTTTTTTAAAAAAAAGTGCAAACCAATAATTTGTATATCAAAATATATGCATAATGAATGCTCCTAAAACTATACAAACCTGCCACTAAGGCAACTTCCACACATAAAAATCACTCATACCAATGGGGAAAACAAACCAGCTAGTAAGACAACTCCCACAAAGATGCATATGCCATGACATGATGATATAGTATCAAATAGATATATTCCCACACAACCCACTAAGAATCATGTCATATGCATTCAAAATCACATTTTAAAATCATCACCTTATTCACATATCATTAAGAACACATACACACATCCTTATCATGCATATCACATATTCATCGACAAATAATTCATTAAAATTATGATTTTCATCACATACACATAAAAATAGAAAGTGGATATCATATAAACCATTAAAATTAACACTTTAATGTATATAACACGAAAATTCACACTCTAACTTATATCCATAATAAAAGTTAAAACTTTATCACATATAAGGTAAAAATTCAAACTTTATTTCATGTTCGTCATAAAACTACAATTTTATCACATATAGCATAAAATTTCATACTTTACTCCATAGAATTCATATATTATAATTCAATCTCAACAAAAATTGGGGTTTTATAATTTTAATTCATTAGTCTACATTTATTCCTTTTAAAATATAAATAATCACGATTATTTATTTCATGTCATCCAACCAACAGTCTAACTATAATTTGTATGGGGAAAAACCCTTACCTTGGTGGTGGTGAGTAAACATAAATTGTGGCATTAAGGAAATTTAAAGTGGAAATTGTTGGTTAGATATTTTTGGGCCTTAATGAAGAATAAGAGTGATAAAATGTCACCTTTTTTTTAACCTTCATCATAAAAACCAAGTCACAAACACATAACCAGTTTTTTTTTCCATTCAAGTGGGTTGGGTCACACCAAGCCTCAAACCCTTAGCCTAATTTCTTCTTTCACTAGAAAAACACATCTACATATAATATATATCTACTTAAATATATATATTTAAACTCCCCATTGATTTAATAATTCTTACTAATAACTTTATCAACTACAATAAGTCAAACAAGGCAAATAATTATCACACATAATTTAATATTGAATAATATTGATAGGTTCTAATTATTTTTAATAATAAATTTTAGAGGATGCTATAGCTTCTGAGTTGATCACATTCATCCTTTGAAGATTTATCATACTCTTCAAATTTTCTTGTATCCTCTGATTTTTCAAATTCTTTTGGATTGTCTGCATTTGCTTCCTCTTGTTTCGGTAAACCTGCACTATCATCATCTTGCTTTGACTTTTCAAAGTCAAGTTGTTTATCATCAAATTTAACATGTATGGATTCTTCCACAATATGAGCTTCCCTATTAAACACTCTATAAGCCTTAATCTTTCAGAGTATCCAATGAAGGTATACTTTTGAGATCTAGAATCAAATTTACCAAGGTTATTTTTAGTGTTCAATATATAACAAGTATAACTAAATTGTTTAAAATAAGAGATGTTAGGTTTTTTAACTTTTCAAAATTCATAAGGTGTTTTATTTAACATAGATCTAATTAAGATTGTATTTTGAATATAACATGCACTATTAATTGCTTCAACCCAAAAGTGTTTTGCAACATTCGTGTCATTTAACATGGTTCTGGCCATTTCCTGGAGTGATCTATTCTTTCTTTCTTCAACTCAATTTTATTGGGGAGCTCTAGAAGAGGAGTTGTTGTGAGAGATTTCATTCTCATCACAAAAACTTTCAAAGAACGTGTTTTCAAATTCTCCTCCATGATCACTTATAATTGTTACAATCTTAAGACCCTTTTCATTCATTATTTGTTTGCAAAATGTGACATACATTTCATGGATTTCATCCTCACTTCTTAAGAATTTTACCCATGTCCACCCAGTGTAATCATCTACTATAATAAAGTCATACTTATGTCCATTTAGAGAGGTAGTTTTCACTAACCCAATGAGATCTATATGTAACGGCTTAAGGGGATTTGAGGTAGAGACTGAATTCTTAGGAGTAAAGGAGTTCTTTGTTTGTTTTCTTTTTTGACAAGCTTCACACATAATTTTAGTTTTGTAACTAAGCTTAGGTAGACCTCTACTAGTTGAAGTTTATTCAGTTTTGAAATTAATCTAAGGTTTCCATGACCTAACTTTTTATGCCAAATTAGTTTTTCTTTATTTACTGACATAAGACACTTCACCTCTTGTTTTCCTCTGACCTGTAAAGAGTACATATCCATCTTTCTGACAATTGCCTTGCATCTTTTTTAATTGGATATAATATCATAATTATTATCACTTAACTGACTAATACTTAATACATTATGTTTAAGACCTTTTACAAACAAGACATCTTTAATAGAAGGGGAAGTACTATTACCAATTGTACCTTGACCAATGATTTGGTCTTTTTGCTTTCCTCCAAAAGTCATTGTACCTCATTTGTTCAATGTTAGTTCTTGGAACATATACTTTTCTCCATTCATATGTAGCGAGCATCCATTGTCTAGGTACCATGATTGGTGTTTTAACTTGATTGTTGAGGACTTCTACATCATAGACAATTTTTTTCTTATGTACCTAAATTTGGTTGGTTCCTGGTTTCTTATTCTTTAAAGGTTTCTTGTCTTTCCTTGTATTTAACATGGGAAAAGATAAATTGGAATGACCTTTCTCAGAGCAAACATTACACAAGATATTAGAGGGAATAGGCTTCTTTCCATATCATTAGTAAGAAAATCTTAAAATACTTTTTAATGTTTATCAGAGTTACATGTGATATTTTCAATTGATGTTGAACTATGATTACTTTTTAAAGTTAGATTTTTAGCCTTAAGTTCAGATATATCAGTTTTCAGAGTTGCATTTTCTATTTTATGCTCACTATATCAGTTTTCAGAGTTGTATTTGTTGTTTCAAATTCAACACTTTGATTCTTAAACACATTAACTTTTTCAGTTAGGTTTGCATTTTCTTTTCTAAGTGTTTTTAGTTTGAAAGACAATTTGTGATTCTTATTTAAAACATCATTTATAGCATTAATTAAATCAGATTGAGTAATGTCAAAAAATACCTCAATTTCTTCATCTATTTACTCACTTCCAAAGTCATAATCTGTATTGGATCCAAATGTAGAGTTGGTGTGATCCATCAGTTCATCATTAGAGGATTAATCCCATGTAACCATCAGACTCTTCTTTTTGGGTCTGGAATATTTCCTCTAGTGTTTCCCTTTCTCCAAATTTGGACAGTTTGACTTGATATGTCTAGGTTCATTGCATCCCTAACAGATAATGTTTTTCTTGTCCAAATTTTCATTCCTTCCTTTATTGGACTACTTGGAATCTTTCTGAGGGAAAAATTTCATCTTGTTATGCCACTTCCTCTGAATTCTTCTGGATATGAAGGAAATTTCCTCTTCCACTTAGTTCAGATTCTGATCATCTGAATCACTATCCTTTAATTTTGATGTTTCCTTTAGAACATTCTTCTGCTTGGATTTCAAGGCCATATTCTTGTTCTTCTTCTAGGGCTCATCTTCTTCAAGCTCAATTTCATGTGATTTGAGAGAGTTGATTAATTCTTCTAGCTTAAAACTATTCAGATCCTTTACTTCCTGAATGCTAATGATATTAAATCTCCATTTGCTTGTTAGAATCCTAATTATTTTCTTCACATGGTCAATAGTAGTATAACTCTTCTCAAGCACCTTTAGTCTTGAGACCATGGTCTAGAATCTAGAAAACATTGTTTCCATGTAATCATCTTCTTCCATCTTGAACAACTCATATTTTTTGACTAGGAGGTCAACCTTTGCTTCTTGAACTTGCTTGCTTTCTTCATGGGTCATAATCATACTATCATAAATACTTTTTGTTGTCTCCTTTGAAGTAACAATATCAATTATAAGGAAGGGAGTTTGAATAATAGTTGTCTCTTTTTAAAATTCATGTTCAAAAATTGAAAATTTAACTCAAGATTGATCTTGGATAGTGTAAAACAGCAATATAAATTTTATCAATATAAAACTGATTGTAAAGCATATAATAAATAGAGATAGAGATAGAAATATCACACAAGCATATATCTTGGTTCACCCAAACACGGGTTACATCCAGTCGTCATAAATGTGAGATTTTCCACTAAGTGCTCAAGCCAAGATTGTTCTTGGTTTTCATGGATCAATCTTGATCTTTACACAGTTTCTACCTTTTACCTATAAAGGATTTTTCACATGTTTACCTTACACTATTTCAAAAAAGATTTTGCAAGCTACCTTTTAGAACCTAAAAGGATTTTTACACACTACTCAAGCTATGTTTTCAAAAATAGCCTTGAGTTACAAAGTAATGATTTTAAGAGTATTAGAATCTGAGTATTGCTCAACTCTTGTTTGAGAAATAGACTCTATATTTAGAACTTAGTTATTACTGATTCTAACACAACACAAAGAAGGAGACTACAAGTGTGAGAATGATTCTGACAAGCTTGAGTATGATTGAATGAATTAAGTTTTGCTTGGCACTTTGAGTTGTGTTTAGTTCTTCATCTTGAAGTTGTATTTATAGTCTTTAAGAGAGCTTAGGACAACACATATATCGGGTGAAATATGGCCAGCTGTCATGAGGAAGTAGATGGATAAGATCAACCAAAAAGCAAAAGAGTTCAAGTTGAAACCAGGAACATTTTTGACATCTAAGATTGATCTTCGAATTTGGAGATGAGCTGATTTTGTACTTGTGGTTATGTCAATTGTCTGAGATGATATCTATCTGTTAAGTCAAGTGTGCAGGTCTTGATTGAAAGTACAACTTCAGTGTACTTTACAGCCTGTGAATCTGTACTTGCATTTGCCTTACTTGAAAAATGATCTTGCTTTGTTCTTTTTATGAAGCGTGTCTTTGATTCTTCGAATTCTTGAAGAATGCTGACTTAGATTGATGCTTGCTTATTCTTGATGAAGGTATGAGATGAATAAAGCTACTAGGATCCAATCTTTCATAAAGAAAACTGATCATTCTTGTTAAGACATATGTGGAGAAAGTTCTTCGTTTTCCAAAAATATCTCAAGAACGATATTGGTTGTACTAAAGATTTTTAATCGTTCTCTGATGGAGTTAAAGCTTTCTTCAACAAGAAGCTTTGTAAAGATATTAGTTAACTGATTTTTTGTATCCACAAAGATCAATTCAATCTCCTTTTTACTCACATGATCCCTAATAAAATGGTGCATTATCTCAATATGTTTGAACCTTGACTGTTGAATAGGATTCTTAGATAAATTAATAGCACTAGTATTATCACAATATATTGGAATACGAGAATACCTTACTAATAAGTCTTCAAGTTGATTCTTAATCCATAAGACTTGAGAGCAACAATCTGTTGCTGAGACATATTCAGCTTTAGTGGTTGATAAGGCAATTATGTTTTGCTTCCTACATGGCCAGCTTATCAAGGCTTCCCCTAAGAACTAACATGCACCACTTGTGCTCTTTCTTTCCATTTTATCACCAACATAGTTGCCATCACAGTAAGCTACAAAATCAAAATGAGAATATTTGCTATACCAAATGCCAAAATCAGTAGTACCTATGAGATAACGAAAATTTCTTTTGACTGTTGTTAAGTGAGACTTTTTTGGTGAAGATTTAAACCTAGCACACAAGCCTACTACAAAAACAATATCAGATCTACTTGCAGTTAGATAAAGTAATGAGCCAATCATACCTCTATATTCCTTTTCAGAGATTGATTGTCCATTTTCATCTTTATCTAATGAGGATGATGGGTGCATAGGAGTAGTTATAATCTTGGCTTCACCCATTTTATATTTCTTTAAAAGATCCTTGATATATTTTTCTTGACACATGAAAATGCCATTTGTGTCTTGTTCGATTTGTAAACCAAGAAAATATCTCAATTCTCCCATCATACTCATTTCAAATTCACTTTGCATGAGATTTAAAAAATCCTCACACATTTTTTCATTTGTTGAGCCAAAAATAATATCATCAACATACACTTGAACTATGAGTAAATAACTTTTACTTGTTTTCTTAAAAAGTGTTGTCTCAATGTTTCCACGAGAAAAATTATTTATGATAAAAAATGAACTTAATCTTTGATACCAAGATCTAGGAGCTTGTTTTAAACCATATAAGGCTTTGGTGAGTTTAAAAACATGATAAGGTTTCTTTTGATCTTCAAAGCCTGGAGGTTGACGAACATAAACTTGTTCATTCAAAAAATATTTAAAAAAACACTTTTAACATCCATTTGAAAACGGTTGATGCTTTTATATGATGCATATGCAAGGAGGATTCGTATGGCTTCTAACCTTGCAAAGGGATCAAAGGTTTCATCATAGTCTATTCCTTCTTGTTGAGTGTACCCTTGAGCAACTAACCTTGTTTTGTTTCTTACAACTTTTCCTTCTTCATCTAGCTTATTTCTAAAGACCCATCGTGTTTCAATAATTGTTTAATCTTGTAGATCTGGAACAAGGGTCCATACCTCATTTTTCTCAAATTGAAGAAGTTCTTCTTTCATCGCATTGATCCAAGATTGACCAATTATTACTTCTTTGATGGATTTTGGCTCTACTTGAGATATCATTGCCATGTTGTTGTTTGTATCATCTTTAAATGACATTCTTGTTCTAATATCATTAGTTGTATCTCCAATGATTTGAATTAGAGGATGATCACCTATTAATTTTCAACATCTAGGAGAATTTTGAAACGGAGATTGTTTATCAATCTCATTTTCCTGGAGAATGATCTGTTGTGTTTACCCAGATTGATCTTCCTCCTTATCATCTTTCTTTTTTAACTCAAAATCATCCAACTCATCAAATAAAATGTGCATACTGATTTCAACAATTTTAGTTCTCAAATTAAAAATATGATATCCCTTAGATTCTGTTGAATATCCTAAGAATATAGCTTTATCTTATTTTGCATCAAATTTTCCAAGTGTTCTGTGTTGTTTAAAATGTAGCAATAACATCCAAAGATATGAAAATAGTAAATGTTTGGTTCTATATTTCCATATTTCACATGGTGTTTTGTTCATCTCTTTTCTAATTGAAACACGATTCAAAATATAGTAGGAAGTGTTAATAGCTTCAGCCCATAAATACTTTTCAACATTGGATTCTTCCAAGATCATTCTTGCCATCTCTTGCAATGTTCTATTTTTCCTTTCAATAACTCCATTTTGTTGAGGATTTCTTGCACAATATAGATTGTGATAGATGTCAAGTTCATCAAAAAAATGTTTTGAATGATGCATTGATGGATTCACCCCCATGATCACTCCTTACAATGAACTTTTTTTCAAATTTTTTTTGAAGGCATCAAAAGCATTATCTTTTTGTTTCAAAAATAACAGCCATGTGTATGTAGAGAAATCATCAACAATCACAAATCCATATTTCATTCCTCCTAAACTGGTGGTTTTGATGGGACCAAAAAGATCAATGTGAAGTAGTTCAAGAGGTTTTTTAGTTGATATAAACTCTTTTGGATGAAAGCTACTTTTAACTTGTTTCCCTTTTGCACAAGTCTCACATGATTTATCTTTTTCAAAGTTGATTTTAGGAAGTCCTCTAACAAGATCTAATTTTGATAATTTTGAAATTGTTTTCATACTAAAATGTCCAGTTCTCTTATCCATATCCATTTGTCTTTATTTAAGGACATGAGGCAAGATTCAACTGGTAATTCTTCAATGTATAAAATGTAAAGATTTTTCTTTCTGGGTGTAGAAAACATGATTTCTCCAGAATTTTCCATTCTCACTTCACATATGTTTGGTTAAAAAATAACTTCAAAATCATTATCACATAGTTGACTAATGCTGAGAAGGTTATGTTTCAATCCTTCAACATATTGAACATTATTGATTTTGGCAGAATTTATTTTACCTATGGTTCCCTTGCCTCTGATTATGGCTTGATCATTGTTTCCAAATGTTATGGATCCTCCATCGTGTTTGATAAATGACATGAAGCAATCCTTGGTACCCGTCATATGCCTTGAACAACCACTGTCCAAAAACCATGGCCTTTTCTTGACATCTTGAGTTCCATGATGCATGATGTGTTATATCATTTTTAGGTACCCAATTGATCTTGAGTCCTCAGGAGTTAGTCTTAAAATATGATTCCTTCTTAGTGTTAAATGTTGTTTCAGAATAGCCAATTTTAGACCAGGAGGAAAATCTAGTGGTTTGTTTTTAAAGAATTGAGTTACAACTTGTTTTGATAAAGCTCCATAACGTTCTTCGCTTTTTACATCAACTGAAGAACGTTCTTCGTTTTCTACATCAATTGAAGAACGTTCTTTATTTTTTACATCAATTGAAGAACATTTTTCGTTTTTTACATCAGCTTGAGAACGTTCTAGTTTTTTTTTTTAAAAATCGTTTTGGCACTAAAATGTTCTTCCTTTCTAAAGATCTTTTCATCCATTTTTTTTAAATAACATGCAAACTCTAGATGTCCAATTTTGTTACAATATGAACATTTGATTTTGCATTTTCCCTATTTCCTTTTAGGAACAAAAAAAAAGTCATACATTTTAGTTTTTTGAGTTTTATCAAAACCAAGTCTAGCTTTATCAAATATTCCCACTTGGGATCCCATGATTCTCTAAAAAGTTTCAGTGGCTTTAATGAAGTTTGTTAAATGGTTTTTAAGAATTTCAACTTTAGCCTTTAGAAGAGCGTTCTCAGTTTGAAACGAAGATCGTTCTTGACTTTCTGTATTTTTAAGATTTTCAACTTCAGCCTTGAGAATAACGTTCTCCGTTTGAGGTGAAGATCGTTCTTGACTTTCAGAATTTTCAGATTCAAGATTTTTGAGTTGAGATTCTTTTAGATTTTGAATGATATATTTAAGTTTATCATTCATAGCTTGAATTTTCTCTTTCTCTTCTTTTTCCTTGTGAATTTTTTCTTTAAAAGAAGTACACTTTTGAATGAGAAAATTTGAATCATTTAGCAAATTATCAAATTCAGTTTCCATTTGTTTACATACAAGACATGGTTCAAAATTTGTTACCTCTGTATCTTCAATGTTTGCCATCAAACACAGGTTTGCTTCTTCAGGTTCATCTGTTTCTGGTTCATCAGAGTCGTCCCAGGTTGCCGTCATTGACTTCTTTTTGAAAAGAAATTTCTTTGGCACCTTTTTGTTTAATGAACATTCAGTTTTGTAATGTCCTTGTTTGTTGCAAACAAAGCAAGTGATTTTTCTTTTATCTATTTCAGTTTTGAATTCCTTTTTATCTGGAGATTCCTTTTTTATTTGATCACTTCTCCTCATCATTCTTTGTATTTTTCTTATGAATCACTTTTCTCATTTGTTTGTTGAATATTTGGTGATCTTTGAGATGCTTTTAAGGCTATTGTTTTGCCTTTCTTTATAGGTTTATCTTCCATTAACAGTACTTCACATGCCCTTAGAGTTCCAAAAAATTCTTCCAAGCCCAGTACCTCAAGATTTTTGGCTTGGCTTATAGCTGTCACCATTGGTCCCCATATGATTGGAAGACATCTCATGATCTTTCTTACCCTGTCTTGTACTGAATAAGCTTTGCCAAGAGAGTGCATTTCGTTCACTATAGTTGTGCATCTTGAGTACATTTCATCAATTGTTTCTCCTTCATTCATTTCAAATAATTTGAACTTTCGAATGCCAATGTCAATTCTTGTTTCCTTAACATAGCTTGTTCCCTCATGGTGAGTTTTCAATGTGTTACATACTTTCTTGGTCGTATCCCATTCATCTACTCTTTCACTTTCTTCTCTGCTTAAAACACATGATAAAAATAATTGAGCTTTTGAGTTTAGAAGTACCTTAGATCTTTCATTTGTTGTCCAATCTTCTTTTTTCTTTTCAGCTGATGTTGAATCGTTTTGATATGTCCTTGGTATGAATTCTCCATCTGTGATGATTCTTTACATATCAGTATCTTGTGATTTCAGGAGCAATTGCATTTTACTTTTCCAGAAATAATAATCTGAGCCATCAAAGTATGGTGGTCTGTTTGAAGACCCTCCTTCAGCAATATATTTAGCTTTTGACATTGTCTTCCTGAATCTTTTGCTCTAACACTTTTTGGGTGTTTAATCCTTAGAGACTTTCTCTGATGCCAATTGAAGTAACAATATCAATTATAAGGAAGGGGGTCTGAATTATAATTGCCTCTTTTTAAAATTCTTGTTTAAAAATTGAAAATTTAACTCAAGATTGATCTTGGTTATAAACGAAGATTGATCATGGTTAGTGTAAAACAACAATATGAATTTTATCAATATGATTGTAAAGCATATAATAAATAGAGATAGAGATATGATTGTAAAGCATATATTCTGGTTCACCCAAACACGGGTTACGTTCAGTCCTCACAAATGTGAGATTTTCCACTAAGTGCTCAAGCCAAGATCGTTCTTGGTTTTCACAGATCAATCTTGATCTTTACACAGTTTCTACCTTTGTACCTAGAAAGAATTTTTCACAGGTTTACCTTGCACTATTTCAGAAAGGATTTTGCAAGCTACCTTTTAGAACCTAAAAGGATTTTTACACACTACTCAAACTATGTTATCAAAAATAGCCTTGAGTTACAAAGTAATGATTTTAAAAGTATTAGAATATGAGTATTGCTTAACTCTTGTTTGAGAAATAGACTATATATTTAGAACTCAATTATTACTGATTCTAACACAACACAAAGAAGGAGACTACAAGTGTGAGAATGATTATGACAAGCTTGAGTATGATTGAATGAATTAAGCTTTGCTCGGCACTTTGAGTTGTGTTTAGTTCTTCATCTTGAAGCTATATTTATATGCTTTATAAGAGCTTGGGACAACTCATATATCCTTTGAAATAAGGCCAGCTATCATGATTAAGTAGATGGATAATATCAACCAAAAACCAAAAGTGTTCAAGCTGAAACCAGGAAGATTCTTGACATCCAAGATCGATCTTCGAATTTGGAGATGAGCTGATTTTGTACTTGTGGTTCTGTCAAATGTCTGAGATGATTTCTGTCTTTTAAGTCAAGTGTGCAGATCTTGATTGAAAATACAACTTCAGTGTACTTTACAACTTGTGAATTTTTACTTGCATTTGCCTTACTTGAAGAATGATCTTGCTTTGTTCTTTTTATGAAGCATGTCTTTGATCCTTCAAATTCTGGAAGAATGCTGACTTAGATTGATGCTTACTTATTCTTGATAAAGGTATGAGATGAATAAAGCTACCAGGATCCAATATTTCACAAATAAAATTGATCATTCTTGTTAAGACATATGTGGAGAACGTTCTTCGTTTTTCAGAAATATCTCAAGAACGATCTTGATTTTACTAAAGTATGTCAGGAATGATCTTCGTTTTACTAAAGTGAGTCAAGAATGATCTTTGTTTTAATTGTTTTTGCTTTCTTGATTTTAATTAGATTTGCCTTGAAATACTTGATACCTAACTTGTTTTGACACACTCAAATACACATGTTAAATACAAAAACACTTAGAATCATAATTAGAATTCTTAATTAACCTTTTGTTTGATTATCATCTAAACATTAATTTTGAGATTTTGTCTTAACATCCTTCTTGGTGCACTTGTCAAAATCCTTGAATGTGTGATTGCATTTATCATGAATGTTCTGGACTTATGATGCGTCTTGTACATCTTCTTCTGATCAACATTCATCTCATTTCTTGGAATTTCAATACCAATAGTATTCTTCATAGCAATATAACCGTCTTCCACCAAGTCCCAAAGTTCAAGATCTTGTGAAATATAGAAACTTCTCAGCATGTCCTTCTAGTACTCAAAATGTTCTGCATCAAATAGAGGTGGTACGTTGATGTTTCCTCCAACAACTTTTTCATTGAATCTAGACATATTGATCTCTTGGATCTTTTCTCAAACATTGTAAAGCGCTCAGCCTTGAGACCGAGCTCTAATGCCAATTGAAGGTACAAATACGAGAATGAGGGTTGAATTGTGTTTGCCAAATTTGATAACTTATAAAAAAAAAAAAAACTAGTTCGGTTTTAGTGACTTACTTGGAGTAGAAGCAATTGGATCTAAAGAAAGCAAGCAAATGAAAACGTAAATAATTTATCACATAAATTTATCTTGGTTCACCACGAAATTGGCTACATCCAGTCCCCTCATTCAAAAGGCTTTAATCTACTAATTCAAATACCTTGAATTACAAAGCATCTGACCCTTCAGGCCAGTCATCCCAAACAGCCTAACAACCCCAAACTTTTGAGGAACGAACCACCTTGATCCTACAAGTCAAGTCTTTTCCTAACAACCTAACAACCCCATATTGAAAAAGGAATTAAACCACCATCGAGTTGGATACAAAAGATTGGAACTTTAAGTGTTTGCTTATAACAAAGTTGATAATAATAATAGCTCTGACACTCTAAGAAAAAATACTTAGAGAATATTTCTCATTCGAACAAGTGTTTCTCTCTTTAAACTCTAAGATTACTCTTATACGTTTTTTTGATGATTTTCATCTTCAGTCTTGAGTATCTATTTATAGTTAAAATTTGGGCTTTAATTTAGTCCTTCTTTAATTATGAATTGTATTTTGTTCAAATTGTATTTTGTTCAAATTAATTTTGTAAATTCTTCAGATTGATTATGTTCTTATTTTGTTTAGATTGAATTTGTAAATTCTTTAAATTGATTATGTTCAGATTGCGCTTGTAAATTATTCTGATTGATTTTGTTCATATTTTATTATAGATAAATCTTGATCATATAATCAATGTCAACAACCAAATTTTGAACCACTGTGCTAAAACTTTAAATTTTGAATTTAATAAAATGCATTAAATGAATAATTAAATTAAACACTGAATGTGGAGAATATGATTATCGTGGGGAAACCCGTTTTATACCTACTAATATATCATTCCGCTATTAAAAAAAATGTTTTTCAATTTGTAAATTTCAACATTTACACACAAAAATCTATTACAATTTCTATGTCTAATAACACTCTTATTTTTTTCTCCTAAAATCAATTCAACAACTAAATTTTGAACCATTATGCTAAATCTTTAAATTTTAGATATAATCAAATGTATTAAATTAGTAATTTTATTAAACACTAAATGTGGAGAATGTTATAACTTGACTACGAACT
>JBBPBT010000850.1:25500564-25529721 GCA_037974875.1 Cicer bijugum | reverse complement strand
TTTCAAATAAATTACAACATAAACATTAATTATATGTTCTTTTTTGTTATCTCTTGTAGCATATAATTGTACACAGAACTACCGACACATTTATATTTTAAATCATGTGATATGAATGATGATTAGGATTATAATTATAAATTTTTTTGACAAAATATAATTGTAGCATTTGTTGAAAATCTAATTATAAAAAAATATCAAGATATATGTAACAATTCAACGGTTACCAATTATCATAAATACACTCAATTATTTGATTGAATATTGCTATTTATAAGACTATATGCAAATGTATGTTACTTATTTAAAATCATACATTGCATGAGATAAATTAGGTTAAAAATTTTAAAACTTACAATTAAAAAATCACAAATTTTTATATTATTATTATATTTCTAAATATAACGTGTGTAGAAAACAAATATGCGACTATATATCATATGATTATAAAATTTATCAAACGACACTTTAAAATGCATAAATAAATTACATTTAAAAGTGAAAAATATTTTTGTTTATGCCAATATTCACACTCTAGTAAATGACAAATGAAGGTTCCAATACCAACCAAGCTAATCACGAGACATCCGCTCGTGTGTTATTTTTAGTCAAAAAAATATGTATAATTAAATTACTGTTTTATAGACATGATTTAATATAATAATAAAAAAATAAAACCAAATAATAATAATAAAAATGAAAAGGTTAACCGAATACTCCAGCGTAAAGTCACCAACTCAAAACAGTTACCTAACATCACTTCTCTGTGTTCTGACCTTACAACACCCAAATCCACATTTCTCTTCTAGCCGCCCAACCAAGCTTTCTTACATCAATGGCGGAAACTGCTGACAACTCTCAAACTCTCGCTGAGGTACCAATCCTTCATCTCTCTTTCCGTTTTTCTTCTTCTCAATATTTAGTATTAATTCGATTCCCTTTTATATTTTGAACGGAAAAATAAAAATTGAACCTTCATAATCCACAATTTCTAGTGCTTTCTGCTAGATCTTCATTATATTCTTTCGGTATTTTATTTTTTGGATTTTCTTTTTCCACTTCCTTCTAATCTGCCGTGAAAAATTAGGCTTAGTTTAGTCAATGTAATTTTTTAGTCTTCAATATCTACCGAATATTCTAAGCCCAGATCTATACCCTGTTCGCAAAATAAATGCTCTTTTAACCAATTACTGTGCTTCAATTTGACTTATGTATGGGTTATATGATGGGAATGGAAAGAATGGTTGAAATATTGATTCTAAGAAGTCAATACTACTTTAGAAAATTTTCAATTTTCATTTATGTCAATGTTGTCAACTGCAAACCACGGAAAATAGTGATTTGTTCAAATTATGCTATGATGCTACCATGCCATAGTGCCCATACTTTGTACTAAATCGTGTATTGTTGAACACCTGTGTTTTGTTCAAATTCTGTTATGTTACAACTCTATAATAGCACTATCATAGCTGCTTGTTGACTCTGGCTTATTTGTAGTTCTCTAGTGTATAACTATGTTGACAAGTTTCTGTCATTATACATTTTTATATTATTTATGTGAAGAATTGATATGGTGTCTTGCTAGTTTATGTGTTTTATGTTAGGTAGTGATGGCCTTTTCTCTTAATTTCCTCAGCTTGATGCCGATTTTCTAATGATATGGCAAATTTGAGATGATGGTAGTGACTAAAATGTTTTTGACTTTTGCAGCAATACTATGTGAAGGACCAACAAGAGAAAACAGATATAGTTGAAAAGACTGTTGCAGTCGAGGAAGTTGAAAACCCAAAGGAGGCCGCTGCTGTCGAAGCTGTTGTTGAGAAAACTGTAGAAGAAACAAATCCTGTTGCCCCTATGGTTGCTGAAGAAAGCAGTGAGGTTGTTGCCCCTCCTGCTGAAGACAACACTCTAGAGCCAAGTAGTGAAAGTGTTCAAGAAGAAAATTCTGGTGATCAAGAGGAAGCTGAAGAGAAACCTGAAATTAAGGTGACATTTATTTAACTGAATCATCAACCTACAATTATGTCTTGATTTTATCATAAGCATGCTTCATAGTTCTTTCATTGTCTTCTTATTTTGTGATATTATTTTTCTAGCTTGAGACTGCTCCAGTAGATTTCCGTTTTCCAACTACAAATCAAACAAGACATTGCTTTACCCGATACGTTGAGTATCATCGGTGAGTCATACTCTTTTGGCTTTTATTTTTATAGAGGTTGTTGTTCACACACACTGAAAAGTTGCACTGTTTTATTTTTTATTTTAACCTTTGAAATTCATTTGCAGATGCGTAGCTGCAAAGGGAGAAGATGCACCAGAATGTGATAAGTTTGCTAAGTATTATCGTTCTCTTTGCCCTGGCGAATGGGTATGTATTTTTAATGATGAATATTCTTTTGATCTGGTAGGCGCTAGGAGCTGCTTGTTCACTAATATGTCAAATTTCCATCTGTTTATGGATTATCTGGACTCTTACATGGATTTAGAATTTCATAATTTACTTTGTTGGTACTTGGTAGTAGTGTAGTACTATAAATTCTTATAAAGAAATTGCATCTTGTATGCCACAACTTTGCTTTTCTTTTGTTTCTATTCCACATGTCATGATATCTGAATTTATGCTAAATCGGAACATTAAATTCTGTGAAAAATGATAATAAAACAAAAAATTTAGTTAGTAGAAGTGTTTGATTTCTTTGTGAAGGGGAAGTCTTCTTTTGGGGTAACAGGGAGAGGGTGAATGTTCCTCCTGTATATGGATAGATGCCTTCTTTCTTCAGCCCTTGTGGCTTAACCACTTGGCTTTTGTTAATTCTTCAACTCTTGTGGTATATAAGAGGTGTGCTGTGCACGACCAAATTATGAGGTGTGATGGACCTTATCAGATTTAGGAGAGAGGATAACGTAAGTAATTGCCTAGTTGGCAGTAGTAGTGGCCTGTTGTGATTGTGCATTGCTCTATGTAAACGAGAGAGAGGGAACCCATGGGTTGTAATCCCGCTGATATAGGTAAAGCTTGCGAACCAGGGATGTTGAGTGGTGATTTATGCATGCAACAATGGAATCCAAAGTTGAGAGTTTGGAGCCCAGTCTTCAGGAATGGAGAATTGAAATTCAGTCGCAACTTAATGAACTCAAAAAGCTCTTGCAAAGGAGAGACAAATAGCTTTTTCCCCAGATGTTGATCAGAAAGAGGAGAGAAAATTAAGGAGCTCACATAGCTTTTTCCCAGGATGTTGATCTTGATGGCTTTGGCCTTGCTTAGGAGGGAAAACCTCTGCTCCACAAAGAGGTGATTTATTGTAGAAGAGAAGAAGTGGTGGAAAGAAACGAGAATCACCATATGAAGACCCTGGTGGAGTCCAGCCACAGCATGGGGTCAATTCTCAGCTTGAAGCCTTGAACAAGGGCAAGAGATTCAATGGAGACCAAACCATTGGTGGAGTCGATGCATAGAAGAAACCCTATGGGGGTAGGAGATTGGCACAGACTGTGAACTGCATGAGAAGTGCAGGGAGAAGTTTTTGGCTGATGTGGGGGAAATGTTGGAATTGGGTGAAAACCTGTTAGATATCCTTTTAAAGTAAGGAGGGACTAAATTTTAACCAACCCTTTAACACATGGGGACAATTTTTAAAGGAGGGTGTTGGTGCCAGTGAATTGTTGAGCAACTAGTAATTTCATCTCCTGAGAAATTAGTGGAAGAGTTGAAATTGAAAGTAGAATACTGTGGAGGAATAGGAGATGAGATCATTGGAATTGGGAGAAAACATGCTAGATATCCTTTTAAAGTAAGTAGGGAATAAATTTTAATCGACCCTTTAAGACATGGGGACAATTTTTACAAAGGAGGGTGTTGGTACCAGTGAATTGTTGAGCAAGACGAAAAAGGAACCCATCTTTTCGACTGGGAAATGCGAGTCTGTTTAGTAATTTCATCTCCAAGAAATTAGTGGAAGAGTTGAAATTGAAAGTAGAAGATACCCGTTAATGTTTTGCAGAGGTGCAAACTAGGGCTAAAGTAGGGAATAGGGTGTTTGCATGACCTAAACATATACAGGGAGAGGGATTGTAGTAGAATTTCTTTCTGCTGGAGTTATGAGGGATTTCGGTAGCTTTAGGATTGGATTGGTTGCTGGTTAATAAGTTTTGGAAACAGATAAACTGACTTCAGAAGTTTGATCATTAAGTTTTGGGAGATACAAGGATAAGGTGTTGTTGAAAGGGGAAAGGTTCAATTATCTGGGACCCATTGTATATGGGCTAGGAATTTCAGCAAATCCCAATAAGATTAAGTATACGTTGGACTTGCCTACAACACAGGATGTGAAGGGTTGATGGGGTTCCTTGTATTAACTGGGTACTACTCGAAATTCCGTAGAACTATGGGAAATTAGCTTCGCCTCTTACACAACCGCTCAAGAAGGATAACTTTACTTGGGAAAAAGATACCCGGAAAAGTATTGGAGAAGTGCTTATACAAAAAGGAAGCCCAGTTGCAGGCATTACTTGTTAGGAATGCATTTTATGGTGCATACATACAGATATCAAGAGTCTTGAATTCTTGGATGATCAGAATCTATTGGGAGAAGAGCAGTACAGGTGGATGTTAAAACTATTGTGGTTCAAACTTGAGATCAATTACAAACCTTGAATTAACAACAAAGCAGCTGATGCTCTTTCTTTCTAGGAAACTACAATTTTCCACCCCATCTACTGTGCAATTTAATGAGTTGGATGACATGGAAATGGAAGTATTCAAGGATGACAGATTGAGAAGAATAATATGATGGATGTCAATGCTCATAAGAGTTCAGACTTAAAAAAGTTAAATGTATTATAAGAGGTGGGTGGTTCCGTAAAACTCCTCTAAGATGCTATCAAATCTTAAGAAGTTTCATGATTCTGTTGTGGGGGAACACTTCAGGTATTTTACAACTTACAAAAGATTTCAAGGCTATTTTTTGGAAGGGAATGAAGTAGATCCAGAAGTATATACAAGGATGTGGAGCGTGTCAAAAAGAAAAGTGCCAAGCATTGATTCCTGAAGGATTATTGCAACCCTCTCAATTCCTGCTCATAGGTCTGATACTTGAATGAGTGGATTTCGTAGAAAGTTTTCATGAAACTTTAAGGTTGGATACAATAGTAGTAGTTGTTGATAGGTTGACTAACATTTTATCGCCTGAATTCATCCCTATACAACAATGGCAAAGGGGTCGAAGAATATTTTCTCAAAGAAGTAGTGAAGCTCTGTGAGTTTCCATTGGGTAAGATCAGGATAAGATCTTCATTGAGTACATTGTTTAGTTGGCAAGCACAAAGTTGAGGTTCAATCTGCATACTATTGTCAAATGGACGGACAAACTGAAGTAAAATCATGTTTGAAAACATATTTAAGGTGCCTAACCATTGCTTAAAGGATAAATAAATGGCTGAGCTACGCACAATTTTGGTACAACGCCAATTGTCATACGGCTGCTAAAGTGAACTCATTTCAAGCCTTTTATGGTTAAACGTCCCTGTTGTAATTTTAGGGAAATATTGGGCAAACTGACCTAGAAGTCAGCTAGATGAGTGCATAGAGATAGATGAATGTGATGTTGGTGGAGTTAAAGGAGCAAACTGTGGAGGCTCCAAATTGTTTGAGCCAACAAGCAAAGCAACATAGGAGAGACATGCATATCAGGTAGGAAAACAATATACAGCCTTATAAATTGAATAACTTTACTAAGATCAACGTTCTATGGTCCTTGTGAAGACTGTAGAGAATATCAATCTTACTGCATATAAGTTAAAATTGCTTGAGGAGAGTGGAGTGCATCTCCTGTTCCATGTTTCATTGTTGAATAAGTTAGTAGCTGCTGATATTATTGTGCAGCCTCTACCTTCATTTCTAGCAGAAGATTGGGAGCTGCAAGTCCAACCAGAAGAAGCACTGGTTGTGAGATCAAATGCATAAGGAAGTGTGTGTGGATATCTTGATCAAGTGGAAGCAATTGCCTATTTGTGAAAATTCCTAGGAGTCACTGGCTGAGTTTCAGGAGCAATTCCTTGACTCCCCAAGACAAAAATTACTGAAGTATATGCATGGAGGCTTACAAGGTTTGATATACATGACCAAATTCTGAGGTGTGTGATGGGCCTGATCAGACTTACCAGAGAAGATTACATAACTTACTGCTTACTTGGCAGTAATGTTCAGGTGTGTGTGAGAGAGTATAAGCATGAGGGCAGGGGGAAAGACAGGTTAGGGTAGAGAATTAGTTGGGACTGTTAGGAGGGACTAGGCCCTCTCGAATTGTTTGGCAATTTTTTGTATTTCTTGTTTCAGAACCCATGAACTGAAATGACCTTGATGAAGGCCTGGGTTTTCACCATTAATACAGTATTCAGTGTTCTGTTTTCCTCACATTTCTGGTACTTATCAATGTTAAATATTTCTTATATTAATCAAGTGTCAGTTACTTCATAAAAGTACATCTCCATCTGAGAAGAACCTATCTCTCTTTTGTTGGTTACATAAACACTGGAGTAACAATTTATGAAGCATTTTACTTAGTTTTTAGTTTAACATTTATAAATTGATAAAAACACTTGTAGGCTTTAGAGTTCAACATCTTCATACTTGTAATATTTAGTACTTAGAGTAACTATTCCATTTTTAGCAGTTACCAGCACGTGAAACACAAGCATACAATTTTGATTTGCTTATTATATCCTGTTTTTTTACTCGATGGCTTAATTAGTTCATTTCACAAATATATTTTTTCTGTTTTTTCTTTTCCTATCATGTCTAACACTCAGTTTTCATCGATTTGTCTATTCATCAGATCGACAGATGGAACGAGCAACGCGAGAATGGAACATTCCCAGGTCCATTGTAGGTGGGAATATGTCAGATAGATGCACAATTCACTTGCAGTATTACATTTTAAATTGCAAGAGACAAACTTCCAAACATTTCGGGGAAATGTTCAATGTTGTTGCCCATTGGGTTAATAAGAAATTTTGCTTTTCTTTTAAACCAGCTTGAGTTGTAAAATTTCAGGAATGCTTCTGGTGAAATGTCCAGAGATATGCATTATTATTTACTGGATTTTTAACAGAGGAATTGCTGTTAGGTTTTCTGGTAGGAACTCAAGAATTTGATTCCAAGGATTTAGAGGAAGGATACTAATATTTAGAAAAAAAATAAGAAACAATAGGAGAGAATCTCTCCAAAGAAAATGATACATAAGAGTGGATACACTCATACAATAGTTTACGCCATTAATTTTCTAAATTTGATAAAAGATACTTTCATAAGGGATGAAACCTTTATCTATAAGTTCCATGTACACTTAGGATAAGAAAAGGAAAAGGATCACTAACAAACATAATAGTCTAATTACTTATAACAACCTCAATAATTTCTACCAAGTCTAGTTGCCTCTTCATCGTCTCCCTTATATGTAGTTGGTCTTAGTGTTGTCCTCAACGAATGAAGATGCTTCTGTTTCTTGAATTTTCTTGCCATTTGTTATTTTCGAAAGCAAGTTCTTGATTTGATCCATGTCAGAAATTTTGTTGAGTTTTTGTGACTTGTTCCAGATTAGTTTTCAACTCTGCCATTGTTTTCCCCATTAACTTCATATTGGTTTCTTGTTTGGACCAAATTTGGGATTTTCCTTGTTTTGGCGACTTCAGTGGTGGCAGCAGCAACAAAGCCACAGCCTAAGAATCAGTGTCTGTCAGCTTTGGTGGTGGCGGGGGAGCCACATTCAGCAAATAAGCCTTCAACGACAATTCCTACGTGTTGGTTTTCCTGTGATTGCGATCCCGGTCATTCCTGTGTGTTTGGCTAAAATATTTAAACAAACCAAATTGATTATATGGGATGAAGCACCAGTGATGAATAAATACTACTTCGAAGCATTTGATAAATTAATGTGCTGACATAATATCGTTTAATGGGGTAGTCAATAAACAGAAACCATTTGGTAGAATTGCAGTTCTATTAGGTGGTGATTTTAGATAGATATTGTATGTAGTTCGAAGAGGTTCGAGACCAAACATGCTTGCTGCTTCCATTAGCGCTTCGATCTTATAGAAGTGTTGTAAAGTTTTGAGGTTGTCGACCAATATACGACTACATGCTTTAGTCATACCCGATGAACAACTTGATATCAAGCCCTTGGTTTATTGGATTATTCCAATAGGTGATGGAGACAATTATTCCGACGAGAATGGTGAGATACATGTCGAAATTCTAGATGATTTACTTATACATGATACAATTGATCCCTAATGCACGCTTATAGATTTCATTTATCCTTACATTTTAAACATCATGCATGATATTGCCTTTTTTCAGGAACGAGGGATCCTTGCTCCAACTTTGGATGTTGTTGAACATGTCAATAATATCCTTTTGTCATTGATTACAAGTGAATAAAAAGAATATTTTAGTTCATATTCAATATGTAAATCTAATTCGAATGATCTACAAAGTCAATGGTTGACACTTAAAATTGATTGTGTAACGCAACAAAAATTACAATCATTCACTTGGGCAAAAATTTATTAGAGGCAACTGTCATCACGGAAAATAGTGTGAGCGATAAAATTATAATTTCAAGAATGAATATGGTTCTGAGTGATCTGAATTTACCATTTAAGTTTATAAGGAGACAATTTTTGTTGACTCTTTATTTCGCAATGACAATTAATAAGAGTTAGGGTCAGTCACTTTCTCATGTTGGCATATATCTTCCTAAACGAGTTTTCACACATGAACATTTATATGTGGTTGTATCTAAAGTCACATCTAGAAAAAAATTTGAAATTGCTAATTCTAAACGACGATGAACAAATGTGACGAAACTGTTAATGTTGTTTATCGTGAAGTTTTTCGTAATGTGTAATCAATTATACCAAACAACATAACTTTATTTATGACATTCATTTTAAATTATAATTTGATCACACTTTTTGTTTTTTTTTTATTGTATATGATATTGTATGCTTTGTTTATTTTATATATAATATTTTATTTATGATTTATATAAGATATAAATGTTAATTGCAAACTACATTGTTTTGATTGATCGAATAATTTACCTCGTGCTTGACACGGGCTACATACTGGTAATAATAATAAAATGTATATTAAAGTAAATTAAAAGTGGAATAATAAGTAGGATGAAAGTGTCTTTTAGATGCGTCACATGAAATTTTTGTTGATACAATATTAGATAATGTGTCACATAAATTTTTTATTTAGGTGACAATATTTGAATGAAATGATACAATATTAGGTGATGTATCACAATAGTATTTAGTAGTCTATTGAATTCAAGGCAATATTTTGAAACAATGGAATGACCAAGTGATTTTTGCTATGCTATTGGGCTAGTGTAGTAAAATGAGTGAAATTCTTCTACATTCTCTAATATTGGTTTTGTTTCAACTTAATGATAGATATGGTTATACAGGGTTGACACTTGAGCAACCCACAATCATTTGTCACATGCCATAATTGCATAAGGATTTGGTTCTATCTCACTACATGAGTACAAGTAATTGCATAGAAGCTCAACATTTTTTAGTTAAAAACAGAGATTATACAGTCAAAACTTGAAATTGAAGTGAAGGTGATATGGTACTCTAGTTTTACAATTTGAGTTTGGTAATGTCGATCTTCGCACGAGGATATGTATATGCTTCATAGTTAATTTGTTGACCCAAGGTACTCAATTTTGTGAAAGTAGTTATCAGATCAACCTGCAAAAGGTAAGAAACCAAAGAAAATAACAAAGTGAAATTTGTTTTTAATGAAACAAAAGTCTCAGTAACTGTTTTGCTTCCCTTGGATAGAGAGAGATACGTAGATACACTTACCTCATAATCAGTTCGAGAGACTGTGTCGCGGCTCCGTTGGTATTTTTGTATCCATGGAGCAATGTCCGGATCAGATGCCAATAAGGTCTCTGTTGCATCCTGATCAGGACCTATGAATGCTGATAAAACAGCCAGCTAGCCAAATATAGAAAAAGAGAATAATTAATACCATCAAATTCCTTTTCATTTTATGTATTACAGGATGTGTGATTTTTCATAATTTTACTCTTTTCATTTTATTGTTTGCCCCCCTAATCTCTGCTGAGTTGTATGGAAAAAATGTACCACTGAAATTATGGAGTATTCACTATAGTGTAGGAAGCATTGACATTGACATTGACACTTACATATCCGTAATATTGTGAGAAAATAGAAGTGATTGAATATAACCAACCCCAAGTGCTAGTGTCTTGTTGTTGGAAACCGACGTAATCACACACTCTAACATGCCTTCAATTTGAAATGCCGGTGCTACATGTATTTATTGACTAACAAGGATATCTTGACTAGACTTTAACACAAGACTAGCTATTGCAAGCTGAAGATACTAGGGTCTAGGAATGCCTAAAGGAAACACTTGTATGCATATAAACACTTGAATGGCCATTGAATGTTATAACCAAACCACTGAGTTCTTGAACAAGGTGTATCTTCTCACTTCTGCTTACTAATCAACAACCATTGCTTTTTACCACTAGATAAAATTGTGTATATGGATCAAAAGATTCCATAATGTCATGTTATGAATAATGTCTAAAGATGATGACACTTTTTAATGCACGATATCTTATAACATTATATTTAAACAAAAGACTTCTCTGATCCTGGTAAATAATTATTCGCTTAACCAAGAACTTTTTAGAGTGACACTTTCACATAATTTTTACTCCCTCATCCCATTTTACATGCCTTTTAATGTTTGTTGCACCAGAGTTAAGACATGCAATTAATGTGACACTTTCACATAATTTTTACTCCCTCATCCCATTTTACATGCCTTTTAATGTTTGTTGCACCAGAGTTAAGACATGCAATTAATATCATAAATTTTATAAAAAATATTGTATAACTTCCTAATATACCTGGTATAACAGAAGAAAAAATACTAATTAATTCTTTATTGATATTGTAAAATGGCATTTGAAATGTGACATTATTTTACTAAAACGACGTATTAAACGGAACAGAGAGGTATTAGTTTTTTGAGAAGGAATAACTTCTATCATTTTATAGCTTCCATGGAGAGGGGGAAAAAGCTTGTATCAGTCTAAGTAGAACTTTGTAGCATATTACCAAGATTACAATTTCTACACTATAATATACAGGTGGCATCTTAGATTATATATGCCTTTCAAAATATCAGTTAGTAAAAGTAGTGATAAAACATGGGATGGAAAGTACCTGGCGAGGACCAAGGCCAACTGCAGAAAATTTATCTTTCATTTCCTGCACACTTGCTTTATCCCAAATTGGAATTCTCCCCTCTGGATCTGGCTCTTGAGTATCCGCCCTACCGAATTGCCGATCGAACAAGCCCCACTGATTCACAATTGAAAATTCGATGCATTACGAGCTCAACACAGTTGAAGCTTAAGTAGTAAAGGGTTATAGAGTAACATCTTGTGAACACCTCAAACCATGGATCTTTTTATAAAGCTTTCATAAGACATTATTATGTGTAATTATTGATAAACATTTGGCATGGTGCTAGAACCTTGTTCCGAGATGTTTTTGCTGGTATTGGTCCAGATTTGGATGCTCAAGTAGAATTTGGAGCATTCCAAAAACTTGGAGCAGCACAACACATCTTTATTGATGTTTCACTTTAAAGATGCACAGAGGTGTGAATAATAAGAGGTATCCTATCAATGTACACAAAATAAGTAAGATGAATCTCACTAAACTTGGAAAATAAGGACAGCATAATAGCTCAAACTGACATTGACCAAAAGTTCACAAACCAACATAACAAAAAAGCTTCTAAAGTCATTTGGTCGGGGGTTCAAATCTTAGCTAGTGTTCTTGGAAAAACATATGCTGGGAGATGTCAATCCTCTTAACTGGATCTCAGTTGCCTCGAATTAGTCTCCGAAATTACATGAGAGGATATCTTGGTTTACCCAAAAAAAAGGCTTCTAAAGCAAGAGGTGACATACATTAACATTGGAATTTCCATATAATTAGTTAATAAATAATATCTACCTAACAATACATCTAGTTAATGGTAAGTTGTAACCAATGTATTAGCTCATGCTTCAAAGTACTCAATTAGCAAAGAACCTGAAAGCTCCACTTGAGGACTGTCACCATAAATAAAGATTTTGAGTAACAACACAAGTTAAAAAATGACCTGTCCATTTGATCCATATGCAGTGTACAGCAAATTGCCTTTCTCCTCATTTCCACCACATTTGCGAATTGCAGAAGCTAGAAATGTAGCCTTGGTAGCACTTTGCGCTACAAAAATGAAGTCAATAATTGAAGGGGAATTCCAGTATATTTCCACAACTTTTAGCCATCTTAATCACAAATTGGATTTAGATTATGATTATGAATGTGAAACATGTATTGTTAATATTAAAAAATATTAAGCTTCAAAAAAGGGATGAAATATATAACCTGCATACTGGATGAGATCTGAATAGGAAATAGGTCCTCCTTTGGAATATGAATCAATCTCTTTTTTTGCTTCCTCTATGAAATTCAAGGCAGCAGAAAGCCGCTTATTTTCAGGTCTACTAATTTCTGAGCTTCACACAGAATTATTAAAAAAACAAAACAGAAAAATTATTATGATCATTAGTAAGCGAAAATAATGAATACAAGCAAAGGAAGAGGAAATTTTTTCATTTCTGACTTAAGATGGTTATATATTGTTAACATCATTGGATTTAAAATGTTAGGCTTTACCACCTATATGGCACTTTACCATGAGTGTTAATTCCAAAGAAAAATAAGTACCTGAACCTTATAGAACCATTTGGACCACCCGTTTTCGTTGCCTACAAACTTAAGAATATACCAATCAATATTAATTTAAATGATGAAAGACAGATATCTGTGCATGCATGTGTGTGCACATATCTCACCTTATCATAAGTCAAAGCATCATTTAGAGCCAGTGTTAGTAAGGATGGAACGATATCAGGATTTCCCTGAAGATATATCAAATGAGAATCAGATAATATCCAAATTGAGAATTCTATTTTCTATATGAAAAATATATGAACCTAAGAAGTTTGATAAATATATAATCAACAGCCATAATACCTTTACTGTTATTAAGTAAATTAAAGTCAGCGTAATATACCTTAATGGCTGTATAAAGAGTTCCCTTAATTTGAGCTGTAAAATTAGAAAGTTAGAACTCTAATGAAAAGAAAATTCAGTTGTGTTTGACATGACTAATGGTCACATGGAATTGTAAACCAAAAGGATCTTACATTGAAATTCAGAACGCTGTCTTCGTTCTATCAGGTCAGCAGCATTAGCCATTCCGACAAGCGATCCGGAGTTGGTTATCAATTCCTACAAACAGATACAACTGACCGAAACTCATCATCAAATCAATCTTATCCACTTGTTTGGATTAACAGCTTAATTAAGTACTTATAAGATAAACTATATGTTGTTTTCATAAGTGAATTAAGTGCTTATGTATAAGTTATTCCTATAACAAAAGAAAAAATAAAATCAAACTGTTTTCATGTAAACTATATGTTGTTTTCGTAAGTTATCGTAGATGAAAATAAGCTAAACAAGGATGGAATGTCTCTATCCGTTTCATATAAATGAACAGCTTTTTGGAGATTGGAGCTTGTTTAAAGGTTTTATCTTCTACTATTCTTTTATTGAGCATTGTGGAGTGTATTTACACAAAAAGAGTGTTCATTCTATCTTAATTAACCTTGTAAAGGAATTTGTGGTTGATTATTCTGAGAGTGACTGCTGAGAACTGTGGTGTATTGGGAAAAATACAAGTTCCGCATTGAAAAGAGATATAAGGTTTGAAAAGAGTGTCGCCCCTCACCTTACAAACCAATTCCGGATTTGTAAGGATAAGTTAAGCTCAATATAAAAACGTAATATAGTATCATTGTATCAAAGTCTATCCATTCAGGTGACCAACCAAATTATCATCTACCAAACCTCAAAGTTTATAAAGAGTAACACCCCTCACTATATAAGTTTGGTGTCTAAGGATGACTGATGAGTTAACCCCTATATAAAAACCTAATATGGTGTAACTAGCTTGGAGAGCTACAGTAATAAAAGAATACAAAGTAATTGTTGGATAGTTGTAAAACCTCACAGGTTTTGGTGATCAAACTTAACCAGTGTAAAAGTCTGAGCAAGTTCTCTCAACATCAATAAGCCACTTCCCATATCAATCAATGTTCTAACCTCTATTAAACATAGTACAGCCATAATACCCAAATAACATCTTAAGTTTATCAAGTACTTTGTTATCAAGTGTCTCATTCTCTGCGTATGCAGTCTTTATCAAACTCAAACACCACTAATTTTACTTAGAAACATATATAAAAATGAAATAGGAAATAAGTTGAACATTACTCGAATTAATTTGTTTCCACACCAAAGAATGGCTCACTTACCAAACCAATGGTTACCCCAATGCATTTAAGAATGTCTCTTCGTTTCAAATGGAATTGATCTTCTTCATTACTAACATCTGTGTTTATTTTAGTACAACAAATGGCCACCTAACAACACATTGAACAACATTATAAACAAAAACAATTGGAACTAAAATGATCATTTGAGTTTTTCTTTTTAATCATAAAAATGCAAAATTCCAAAACCATTTTATCATCATTCCACAATGCACATAATAATGTGATAGATACAAGTACACATAAGCATGCAAAGTGGAAACTTACCGAACTAGGTTGGTATTTGGTGAGAGTTGATTTTGGATTATGAGCAACAAGTGGTGGAAGGAGAGAAGGAAGAGTTGAAATTGAGAGGAAAGAGATACCCATTGCTAACTGCTTAAACTACAATCTTTGTGTTTGGAAGGAGAGAGAGAGAGAGAGGAAAAAATAGTGGGTTTTTTCAGGTCACTCGTGATAATATACGTTATCCTATTCCATCTTTTGCTATTGGATTCTCTTATTTCTGCCCCAATCTTCAGATTTCTTTCACACATTGGTAGGGTACCCAATTTTGTTAACTATTTTTACCATAAAAAGTTCAAGCACTTCAACTTTGTTTGGTTGCTATTAAAATTTATACTTCTAGTCAAATAGTTATCATCTGACTCAAATCAAACTTTTTAAATATATATTTTTATCATGATAAACAAACACTTAGTTTCTGATTTTATTAAAAAAAATTCTACAAATAACTTTTTAAATTATTAAATGTCAAAATTTTTATTTTAATCGGTATAAAACTGACCCTATATAATACAAATAAAGTATAATAAAAATTATGTGCAAAATATTTATAATCTTATTTAAATCTCTGAATTTTTTTCACCGGTCAAATTTCCACTTCTTTCCACAAGCAATTTAAATCCTCTTCGGATGCAAAACTTATAGATGTTAGTGTTAACTTAATAACTTGTACTTGTTAGGCAGATACAATGAAATATCAGTTGGTGCTGTTTTAACTCTGCCTGAGAAGGGAGGGATAGGAATGACATAAGACAAGTGTAAATGGTAAAATTCCAAAATAAAGAGTTAAAATCCTGTAGTTAGTTCTATTAATAAGTTAAAGGACACTGAAAAAGTTTAATCATACAGTTTACCTAACTACTAATTTACTAACATTTTCCTATCAAAAAATGTTTAAATACTGAAATCACTTAAAAGAAATACTCAAGATTTTACATAGAGTGGAGCGACATAAGGTTTATCAAAAAGAAATACAATAACATGTGTGGCTATAAATAACTCAGATTTACAGAAAGAATGAATAAAGTCTTCTTCAAGAAGTTCTCATCCCAGCGCATATGGGTTTTCTTTTCTCTTCTTTTTCCTTTCCTTTATGTTTTTTTCTTCCCAAATTAAACAGGTTATGCAAAACCTATCCCAATATATACACTCTGCGATCGCACCTTCCAGCTGCACATAAGCTTCTATGCCTCTTACTTTGGTAAATTACACGCGTGCCACGTTCGTATTAATGAATCTTTCCATGGAAAAAGTTCTGTAGTATCTAATCTACTTGACAATGTGAGAGATGTTTTGGTGTGGTGGTTCTGTCTGGCATAAACAATCGGGTAAGGGATTAGCATAAAAAGCTTCTTCTGAGCGAAACCTGTCCATGCCCTTTGTTCCAGAAATTGGCCCTTTTCTTTTCCTGGGGGAGCCAAGTCTGCAACACATAACAATTTTAAAATCAAACAGATGTTCAATCTGCTCATGGCATAACACTGAATAAATTATAAACTAGATTTTTCAATAGGTGAAACTGCTAAAGGATAATGTTGACATGAGATATAACCAAAGTAGTGTTTATAAAGGCTTTAGACAATCTTCATCTCTTGAGCTACCTTAAGGAGTTGAGTTAGGAGAAGAGACAATCCCAAAATCTTTGATGACATGTATGCAACAAATATTATAACTCCTCTTAATTGTTTTAAATTAAGAAAGGAGAATTGTTATTTATTAAAGTGACAATATTGGCCAACAATTATCCTGTAAGAGATTTGAACTCTGCCTCTTGAATATACAAGGTCAGGCATCACTGAACTGACATCTCATTGAAAATTATTATTTATTAAAGTGACACTAATGACTAACAACCGTTCCCAAGGGATTTGAACTGTGTCCCTAGAGGTTGCAATGCCAGATACATGATGGACAATTCTTCTGAAAATAGAAGAGAAAAGAAAACATCTTGTTTCCAGCTCTAATAATCCCACCTATCATTCTTGCAAACCTGCTCTAATAATATCATTTGGCTATAGTGTATGAGAACATCTAGTTTTCAAAAATAGATCTAGCCTAGGGTTAGGCTAGTTGGGTCAAATTCATTCAAAGCCAACAAAATGACCTGTTCACTAATGATCTATGGAGAAAAGACAGGTTCTAGGAACAACAATAAGTAGAACTATAACATAATAATGTAAGATACAGATCATCAATTGAAAAGTGCAAGAACCATAAGCATACCGTCTTCTGTGGAGATCAATAATCCTATTTGACAGTTTTTTCCCCTCGATCATTGTTCCCTGATCCAGTTTATCAAAGATACGAACAAGGGCTTTCCTAATCAAAACAAGAGAAGACAAACAGAACAGTTCATTAAGGGATGAGATGGAAAAAGGTTATTACACAATTGTAAAGGATAAATAAATATCTGCTTCTTGAGTAAATGATAGCCTTACCTATCTGGAGATATTGATCTTCCACGTCTAAGAAAACGACGATGACCTTCAACAGCTCTTGCCATGTTTCCAGAATAAGAGGGTATAAATACATCACTTTCAATAGATACTATATAGTCAAGAGCAGCCATTTGAGAAGCATGATTAGAAAATGGTTCAAGCTCCTCAATGGATGCCAACTTTTCCTGAAATTAATCACAGGAAGGTTAATCAACATGGTATCAGTACTTCTCAGCAGGCTGCTATTTTCCCAGAAAAGCAGAAGTCAACTCTATATTTTATTAGTGTTGTCAAATAGTGGTTAGGCATAACAGAATTTTAACCAACCACTATCATTCTGCTATACACGATTTAGTACAAAATATTGTCAAATAGCGGTTATAGAAACATTATACCACTGTAGCGTAGTGGAACTTAAACAAACCGTTGTTTACCGTGATCCATGATTTACAACACTATTTTATTTTACTTTTAAGCTAGTTGAATTGAACACAATAATATTCTCTGTCTCATTATTTTTCGTTTAAGATAATGCACACATGTTAAAAAAACTACTAACATCATTTAAGGGATCCACAATGAACATAACATTATAAAACCTTGACTGTAAAATCACAATTTAGTACTCTATCAGTGGTTGTGTGTGTGTTTATATAAATTATGATGAATTCACATATTGAATGTTTCAGTTTCACGTGGATATTGATGAGATACAGAAAATATTGGATAAAAAGGCACCATCAAGCGTCAACAGAAAGCTACACAATACTGCAATTCCTTACCTTGCTCATTAACAATGGATAACGGGATCGTAGTTCAGCCATATGGGACTCACCCCCATATATCTCTCCAGCAGCAATATATATAGGAGTCTTTGATGGATATCCAAGAGCAGTAAGAAAAATTCCAACTTCCTTTGGAGTTAAGGGGCAAAACCCTTTCGACCTCTGTTCTATGGGATCGATATCCTTTACTTTCCAATAGGAAGTGTTCTCTCTACAAGTTTCACATACAATAACTTACAAAAATCATTTACGAGAAAATATATGATATTCAATTTATCCTTCTAAAGATTCCACAGATATTTACCTGATAATCCTTAGTTCTTCAGCTTCATTTAGATTTAAATCATGCGTGCACCCACTAAATGCAAGCATGTCCTTCTCATAACGTAAATGCAAGGCAATATATGGACCCAATGACCTCATTCTCTCCACCAACAACTACAACGACCCAAATAAGGTATTAAAGAATGAAAAATAAAAAATAAAATAATACAAGAGTCATGGAAAAGTAGTAGATAGAAAACCAAGATATCAATCAGTTGAGATATCCTCATACTTTTCCTATTTGTTCAATCTGAGGAGAGAAACGAAGAGCTTCATAACAAGCTCGACAGCGAAGCTTCTGAATGTCTGGAGGTAGGTTATTGTTCGCCAACCGTGAATCGGATTTGGAAGCACGAATAACCTTAAGAAGTTAAAATTTATAAATATTTAATGATTGAATAATATGTTAGAAAATAAGGTAAATAATAGAATGATAACACAGAATGGTATATAATAATAGGTTTTCCACATACATACTTGGTAATCTTCCCACAAACTCGCAATCTCATTCTCATAGTAATTCATGCCAGACCAGCTTATAAATTGCTTGACCATTCTGGTTTCATTAACCAGTTCTATGGGAAGCTTCTTAATTATTTTTACATCATTAGCTAGAGAATTAATGAAATGCTCTTCATCAAAAATATCAGAGAAATTGCTGAAATAAAAATCAGAAGAACAGAATTAAGAAAAGTCAGTATTATAGTCTATCAATTACGTAAAATCTAACATACAGAGAAACTATAACAGAAAAATAATAGCTAAAAAGGGAACTAAAGTTTACCTAGTATCTTGCCAAAATGATCTTTTATCAAGTTCTGGAATTACAAGAGTAGCATTTAGAATACGAGCTACAGCTACCATATCACATATCTGCGGCAAAGGGAACAAAGATATTTTCAGCTTCTAAAAATAACATAAAATGAAAAATTTGAATATGCAATGGCCCTCCTCATTCAAAATACTGTCATTCATCGGCATAACAAACAATTTTGCTAGTTAAAAATTCAACATTAAATGAGTTGGCATTTAATACTAATAAATGCATATGATAGTAACATAGAGAAAAGAGAAAGATCAGACCCCTGAACGCATTTGGTTGAGCCCGCCATTTGTATGAACTAAAAGATATCCTCGTGACTCAGCAGGAGCTGAATGAACATGTATAAATCTCAGTAAGTAACAAAATAATTCATACATGCAACTTCAAATAAAAGTCTAAGTTTCTTACCAGTGTAATTAGGAGTAGGCTTTGTACAGGGAAGAAACCCACGATTTGATGGAGGCTTCCAAAGCTTATCATAATCTAAATCTCCTTTTGAACCATTTAACTGTGAAACCGAAAGAAGTGAAAACACTAAAAGTGCATAACTTCTTTACATAATTTAAATACATCTACCTACATAAAAAATGCACCAACATCTCTGCACATGCACTACAACCAAATAAAACAAGTTTAAGATCACACAGTACATGAGATCTATAAACACTAGAAAATAGCAGAACCAATTTCCCTACTGGTTGACAGGGAGTGGGAGAGGAATAAACTAATGGATTAAAATACATGTTTGCAGTTAAGTTAAGCTGGCGTTTCAACAATAATAACGCTCTATTTGGATAAACAACTTAATTAAGTGTTTATTTTTAAGTTATTTCTATAACAAAAGATAAAATAAATTCAAACTGTTTTCATATAACCTTTAAGTTGTATTCATAAGATATCTTGAAGAGTTTATGGAAATTAATTGAAAATAGCTTACAAACATGTCATGAGAACAAGCTCATAAGTGCTTATGGCAGTAAACAAGCTCAAATAAACCAATCCGAACATGCTCTAATTTAATAAACCCTTTGGTTGGTACATAGATACTTTTCTTAGATGTAGGGTATTCTTTTTCTTTAGCATTTTCTCATAATTGAAACAGATGATATAACCAAAGCAGACACAAGCTAGTGTTGACATGAAGGACCACACCTTGGATGTAGGAAGTGGCACTTTTGATAAATGTGGTGGAGCTAGCTCTCGCGTCCAACTTTGCAAGTCCTGAGTCTGTCAAGATTTGAAACACAAATGACAACAAAAACAAAAACAAAACAAAAGGGAACATTTAAGTCACTAAGATTTCAACCGATAATATCAACACAAAGTTTCCTTAAATATATTTTCAATATACTCAAAAAAATAGAACAAAAAAGCATACACCAAACCGACCAAAAGTGAATAAACTCCCTTGTTTTGAAAAATTGTTAGTTAAGCATTAATAGAAATATCTACTCTTAAAGTCAACAAAGTGTAAAATAAGCAAATAACAATTGAAAAACTCTAAAAAAAAACAAAAAATTTATACAACTTTCTTTCTCATACATAACAATAATAAATATTCACAAAATTTCCCAGAAAAGAAAAACTAAACACCACATATAACAAATAACCCTAAATAGTAAAACTATCCTAAAATTAAAGAGAAAAATAGACAAACCGTGGTGATCTTGTCATTAAACTTGTGATCCTTAGAAGAAGGAACAATGTGTACATGAACAGAGAATAAAGCCACAGAAGCAATTGAAAATATAGCTACAGTTAACAACTTTCTCAGAAATACCAACGAAATCAATCTCCGTTTCTGCATTCCACTCTCTCTCTCTCTCTCAATCAATCGATCAGCTTCTGAGTTACTAATTACACCCCCCCAAAGTTAAGGTTTTTCTTAACACTTAATTAAGAAGCTAGAAGAGAAGAAGAAAAAGAAAAGACAATTTTAGAACTGGGTAGCTATAATAAATGTTAATGAATAATAGTTACTGGGAATGAACAGTGTTGGTGTGTGCGATGAATTGCGGTGAAAAGAACAACAGGACAACAAAATCGGATGGTTGTTGTATTGGGTTTTCTCGAAGTTGTTTGATGTCTGTAACTTAAGGTAGAACTTGAATACTTCACCAAGATTGTAACTTGAGAACAATCTGTCTGACCTAGCATTACTACTCATTAATTTTGAACTCTTCCAACTTTAAATTTTGTACTACTTCTTTATTTTTCATTTTTTTTTACTTAGTATTTCTTAAGTAAATTATTCGATGCTTCTATTTAAAAATTATTATTAATTATTCATGTTATCAAAATAATGTAAAATTATTTAATATTAATGTGTATTTTTTGACTAACGAGGTTGGATATAAAAAAGGTTAAACTCTAATGAACCTTGAATTTAAATCTCTTTAAAAGGAGATACTCACAATTAATGTCTAATATGTATATATATATGTCTATCTATTTTTCATTATGTCTATATATATTACAATTTAATTTGTTTATTTCAATTTTATAATATCTATATTATTTAAATTTTCCTTTCAATATTCATTTTGTATGGTTTTAAATTTCATTTGAATTTAGAAAAAAATTGTATAATAAAGGAAAATTTGTGCCAAAATATAGTCAGACTAATATTGAATTTGGAAAAAAAAATTAGTCTCCATATGCAATGATGCACTTTTTATTTTATCATTAAACATACACGAAACGTCCCATCCCACTAAAGTTCAAGAATTAATGCTCTGATACCACAAGGTAACGCTCCAAATTTTGATCCAAGACATTACTCAAAAATATTTATTTTCCTTCAAAACAATTTTTTTTTCATATAATAAAATTTCACTAGGAGATAGTTTGATTTCACTTTAAGAAATAAAGTAACGCAGTTTACTTGATATTATTATTATTATTATTGCAAAGACAATTTAACAGTTATAGAAAATGTCAACTTATTAAAATAGAATAATTCAGGTTTTTCCTAGCGGAAGGACCCCGCCTCCGCATTTCTATTTAAAATTGGACATAAAAGTAAATAACTTAAAAAAAATCAAATAAAAATGTACCACATCAATCTTATCACTACAAACATTATTTTTATTTATTTATTTATTAAAATATCCATTTTTCCCACGTGCGCGTGTCAAACAAACGTCATTAATGCAATTCTTCAAAATCCTTAGTACCTAAATGTTGGTGTAAGGGGTCAGTTCGTCCCACAGCAAAATCAAACCATACAGTAAGTTAACAACTGTAAAATAAAAATATAAAATCTTTTTGTAATAAAAGATTTAGACAAATAATATTATTTTTTTATGTTTCGCAAGAGTGTATGAAAAGTTATAAAATATATAAATAACTCCAATAATAACTCACTTTAGGATGAAAATAACAATGACAATAAAATATATGCAATTTATGCATGCTCTTAAACATATATGATCCGGATATAGCCAACCACTAAGGCGTCACACAGAAGTCACTCATACCAATGAGAAAAATTAAATCAGCCACTAAGGCGTCCACAAAGATGCATATGATATGTCATGACAATGATAATGATGTTCAAAATGTACAAATCACTAGCCACTTAGGCAACCACAAAGAAAGAAAATCGTAACACAAATAATCAGCCACTTAGGCACCACAAAGAAAAACTATTCAAACCCAGATCACCAGCCACTAAGGCAATCACAAGAACAAATCATTCCAGATCAAATTTTTTCATATTATTAAAATTAAAAAATATAAAATTTTCATCAATTTCCTCAAGACATACATTGTTCATAAAAATCACATTTTAAATTTAAAATACTCAAAGTCAAGAATTAAAATCAAATACATCATAATAAATATATTACTAATTATAGCATTATAAAAATTATAACTTTATAATTAAATACTCTAAAACACGTAAAACAATAAATATTTTCACTACAAACATATTTATCAAGGTATAATAATAAAAGTATAATTCTATAATTAATTCATCAAGATAGATATTACCAAAAAGAAAAAATCAAAGCATTATAGTTAATTCCTTTACGACAAAAATTAAAATCAATATTTTCCTTTTAAGACATCCAGACATCATATCAATATTTTACGATCCGCTAATTTAATATCTAGCCTAACTCTGCATGGGAAAAAACCCTTACTTCGAGTGTTTTCCTTCCAAGTGACACTATATCGTCCTCGAAAATTTCAACAAGATGAAGGAACAAAAGTTTAGAACCTCGATCCGAGTGTGAGGGAATATGAGGGTGGTTGTTTTAGTGACTTAGAAAATATTTGAGATAAATATAATGTTGGTAATGGCGTGTTTTACGAAGGAGAGGTGTCTGTGACTAATAAAGGAGGTGGGTAATTGATCAGAGAGAAGGAATAATTCCCTTCATTGAGTTTAATTGCCCACATGAATACGGAATTCAATTGGAATAATCTCATTCAATGACCAACCGTTATGAATTAATTGTCATTCATGTATTTATTATTGTTAGTTACACATTTGAATGGACACAAGAGTAGTGTGGGTGATTCAATTTTGACTTGGTCAAAATTGACTTGGTCATTGTTCACTCTAAGACAGATATTTTTACGAGTTTTAATTAGTTAAAAAATCCCAATAACTAATTAATATCAAATTACTTCATCAAATAATCAAACATCTAAGGAATAATTATTCTATTATCGTCACACTAAAACAATAAAAGAATAAACAAAACTAATAGTTTTAATTTAATTAATTAAAATAAGGGTGTTACAATACTTACCCCCTTAAAATAGTTTCGTCCTCGAAACTAAGAGGTATCTAGAAGGTCTGGGTAAAGCTCCTTCATCTTCTCCTCCAACTCCCAAGTGGCATCCCCAGTCGTCTGGTTCCAAATCACCTCAACCAATGTAATTTCCTTTCCCCTTAAATGTTTGGTAGTTCTGTCTGCGATGCTTATTGGTGGGACCTCGAAGGTAAGATTCTCCTTCAATTGAATATCATCTGGCGTAATAATATGGGATGGATCTGCCATGTACTTCCTCAACTGTGACACATGGAACATATCATGCAAATTGGCCAAATTCGGTGGTAAAGCTATTTGATAAGCCACTGGACCCACACGTTGAAGAATTTGGTATGGTCCAATAAACTTAGGAGTAAGCTTCTTTGACTTCAATGCCCTACCAACTCCGGTAGTGGGTGTCACTCTCAAGAATACATGCTCATCCTCTTGAAATTCCAAAGGCCTCCTATGTCGATCAGCATAACTCTTCTGCCTGCTCTGTGCTGTCCTCATCCTTTCTTGGATCTGACGCACCTTCTCTGTAGTTTGTTGCACCAACTCTGGCCCTATGATCAAGTTTTCACCATCCTGATACCAACACAAGGGAGTTTGGCATTTGCGCCCATACAAAGCCTCGTACGGTGCCATCCCGATGCTTGCATGATAACTATTGTTATAGGTAAATTCAACATGAGGCAATAGATCATCCCAACTTCCTCGATTATCTAATGTACAAGCTCTTTGCAAATCCTCTAATGTCTGAATAGTCCTTTCAATTTGACCATCGGTTTGAGGATGGTAGGCGGAACTCAATCTCAATTTAGTACCTAATGCCTCATGTAATGCTTCCCATAAACGAGAAGTGAACTTTGGATCTCTATCAGACACAATGCTAGATGGTATCCCGTGTAATCTAATAATTTCAGCAACGTAAATCCTTGCAAGCTTAGACACATTGTAAGTTGTCCTTACAAGTATGAAATGGGCGGATTTCGTGAGCCTATCAATAATCACCCAAATGGAGTCAAATTTCTTCTAAGTCTTAGGTAATGCCACCACAAAGTCCATAGATATGTTATCCCATTTCCACACTGGTACATCTAATGACTGCAACAATCCAACAGGTTTTTGGTGTTCAACCTTAGCCTTTTGGCAAGTCAGGCAAGACGCCACATATTCTGCCACTTGTTTCTTCATTCCTGGCCACCAAAATTTGTGCTTCAAGTCTTTATACATCTTCGTAGTACCAGGGTGAATACTCAGCTCTTTTGGGCCTCATCCAAAATAGTTTTCCTCAACTCTGCATTATTGGGCACACAAATACATTTATTACACCACAAAATGTTATCTCGATCTATTTCAAATTCTGAAGCCTTGTCGGTCTTAACCAATTTTCGTCTCACCTGAATAGCCTCATCAGTCGCTTGAAGGGCTTTAATCTCATTCATTAGTTTATTATCTACGATGATCATTCCACATTGTACTTTTCCTGACACATAATCCAAATTAAGATCCTAGTCGCGAAAATTCTCTAACAACTCTAACCCTTTTAATGTTATGGATGACAAATGGGCTCGCTTTCTACTCAAGGCATCAGCCACCACATTGGCTTTTCCTGGGTGATAGTGCAGCGTAAACTCATAATCCTTGATAAACTCCATCCATCTCCGTTGCCGGATATTGAGCTCCTTCTAGTCGAACAAGTATTTCAAACTTTTATAGTCACTGTATACATCAAAATTGCATCCATACAGATAGTGCCTCCAAATCTTTAGTGCAAAAACTATTGCAGCCAACTCCATGTCATGTGTAGGATAGTGTTTCTCATGCACCTTCAACTGTCTTGAAGCATATGCTACCACTTGTTTGTTCTGCATAAGTACACAACCCAACCCTTGTGAAGAAGCATCACAATAAACTTCATATGGTTCTTCTGGTTGTGGCAACACCAACACCGGTGAAGTAGTTAGTTTCTCTTTCATCATCTGAAAACTCTTCTCACATTCCTCTGTCCATGCATAAATGTGATTCTTCTTAGTGAGTTGTGTCAACGGCGCTGCAATCTTTGCAAAGCCCTCAATGAATATCCTATAATATCCAACCAAGCCCAAAAAACTTCTAATCTTTGTAACGGTCTGTGGTTGTTTCCATGCCACCACGACCTCTACTTTAGTTGGGTCAACAGCGATACCTTCCCTTGAAATGACATGTCCCCCAAGAATTTCACCTCCTCCAGCCATAATTCACATTTTCCCAGATTAGCATACAATCGCTTATCCTTCAAGACTTGCAAAACTTGACGTAGGTGAACTTCATGTTCCTCTCAGCTCTTAGAATAGATCAATATGTCATCAATGAAGACCACTACAGATCTGTCTAAGAAGGGGTGAAATATACGATTCATGTAATCCATGAAAATAGCTGGTGCATTGGTGACACCAAAAGGCATCACCAAATACTCAAAGTGTCCATAACGAGTTCTGAATGCTGTTTTAGGGATGTCTTCTTCCTTTACCCGAATCTGATGATACCCCGACTTCAAATCAATCTTTGAAAATATGATTGCTCCATTGAGTTGGTCCATTAAGTCATCAATGTGTGGCAAGGGGTACCTATTTTTGATGGTGACTTTGTTAAGCTGACGATAATCGACACAAAGTCTAGATCTTCCATCCTTCTTCTTCACTAGGAGCACCGGTGCTCCCCAAGGTGAGACACTCGGTCGTATAAACTGTTTAGACAAAAGGTCCTCCAACTGATTTTTCAACTCTGACAATTCCGACGGAGACATTCTATATGGGGCAATAGAAATAGGTCATGTACCCGGAGTCACATCAATTGAGAATTCAATATCACGAACTGGGGGTAACCCTAGTACATCCGGCAGAAATACCTCTGGAAAATCTTCGACCACAAGTATCCCGTCTACCTCCACCTCTAGCTTCATACTGACTGAGTTGAGGGAAACACATTTTTGTACTCCCCCTTTCAAAGAGAAGTTCAATTTATTTGTATAGAGGAATCGAGAAACACCTAGGTCTGGGAATATCACAGACTTACGAGCGCAATCCAATAAAACATAATGGCTTGACAACCAATCCATCCCAAGGATCACTCCCACATGCTTCAGGGGAATACAAATCAAATCAACATTGAATCTCATATCAAACACAATCAACGGATATTGCAAGCAAGCCATATTACATTTCATTGATTCGGTAGAAGGTAGGGTAACCACCAAATCAAATGGCAAGGTAGTAACAACAAGTTGGAGCAAATCCACCCAATCCAATGAAATGAACGAGTGTGTTGCCCCCGAATCATATATTACATTAAGTGATTTTTCAACAATTAAACACTCACCTTGGATAAGTTCAGAGGAAGATGGAGCTTCTCCATTGATATGGTAGACACGTCCCTTGGCAGTAGGGCGTGCAACATTTTCGTTGATTTTGTTGTGGTTAACAACTTTGTCTTCCTTTCGTTCAGGGCATTCATTTGCAAAGTGGTCTGGTTTCTGACAAATGTAACAAACCCTTGGTCTGATTGGGCACTCAGATATCTTGTGTCCCTCCCTGTTGCAGCGAAAACACCTAATAGGGTATGTCTGGTTCTGACTTGGAGTTCTTTGCCCTTGACCTTCCCCGTTTTGAGGTCGAGGTTGATCTCTAGCATTCCCTTGTGGTCGGACATATGGCTTGTGTTGTTGATGTTGTCTGCCCCTATTCTGTTGGTCGTTATGCCCCTGTTTAAAATATTAACATTTAAAGTCCAAACTTATAACTCTCATAATATGGATGGATTTAAATCTCTACCTGAGGTCTGATGGGTCCACCTACTTCGCCCCTATTCAGACGATTCTGTTTCATCTGCTCCACTTTCTTGCATTTCTCCACTAACACTTGATATTGACGTATCTCCAAGGGCCCCACTAACTCCTTAATCTCATACTTAAGCCCGCTTTCGAACCGCTCACACATGTATTCTTCATCTACCTGATTTATGAAATAGCGGAAGTGCTTTGCTAGGGACTCGAACTTTACCGCATATTCTGCTATCGTGAGATTCCCTTGATACAACTTCAGAAATTGGGCCTCCTTCTCAGCCCTAGTACTTTTCGGGAAGTATTTATCTAGGAACTTATTCCTAAAAGCCTCCCAGGTCAGCTCTTCATGATTTGTCTCCATCATTTTCTTCGCACCTCGCCACTAGTATCAGCTTCACCAATCATTAAATAGGTTGCATACTCTACTTTCGCATTGTCAGGGCAGTGTAGGATCTTAAAGATCTTCTCGATTTCTTACAGCCAAAGATCAGCCTTATCGGGGTCATGCTCTCCTTTGAACTTAGGCGGATCTTGTCGACGAAATTCATTCAATGCTCTTGCTGCACTAGCTGCTTCATCCCTCTGATCCCTCTGTGTATCTCGTTGGGCCTGGACCGCAGCTTGTTGGATCATTGCAGCAGCCATTGCATTCATGGCTTGGATCACTTCAGTCATATCGTTTCTTCCTTGGGGGATCGATCGGTTTACTCGACGAGACATAGCGCTTCCTAAAATTATCTAATTAGAAAAAAATATTCTAATATAATTTTAACTTTAGGGTAGTATGAAAGTCTTTTATTGAACACTATATAGTAGGTCCAGATTATACAACAAGTCGTGTTTTTAAGGGGTTCCTAAGAAAGAGAGGTGGTCAATGGACCACTTAATAACCAAGTCTTTCCTTAGCCAGAATCCCTTAAATACAACTCTTTATGTATTATCCTTCCCTTCTATTATGCGGATCATACAATTATACATAATTTAGTGTTTAAAACATTGTCTTAATTACAAATATTTAGATTATATGATGAAAACTCAATAATTTTAAATCATAGTAATAAACACATAATTCACATCAATAATTACTGTTTGATTAAATTAAAATTATTTCTAATCATGTGATCAATAATTTAAAACATATTTTTCATCATAATTATTCCAAGAAGTTAGTCAATTAAATTCACATAATTGAAATTTAAATCATTAATGACATAAAATAGTTAGAAAATCAAAAAATTAGTATGAATAAGAGGTAGAAAGTCTAAAATTAATAAAATAAACAGTCATACAATAAAAGAAAAATCATAAAGATTATAAAATGTAACAACTTAAAAATTGTAAAAATATAAAATAAAATGTCAATGAAGCATGCAAGTAGATATAGAGATTTCAAA
>JBBPBT010000850.1:25469679-25499891 GCA_037974875.1 Cicer bijugum | reverse complement strand
AATTCAATAATTAGAAAATTAAGCGATTAACCTATTTAATGAAACTTAATAGAAAAACAATTAAATGCACCATTAAATGAAATATTCAAGACATATTCTTAATGACAAAAATTAATATACGTTATACAATTAATGACACCTAATAGAAATTTAATTAAATTTAATAATCAAAAAAATTAAGCAATTAGCATATTTAATGACACTTAAATAGGAATTTAAACAATTCTTAAAAATTCAAGTTTAATAGAAATTTATGTAATTAGTAAAATTTAATGACGCATAATAGAAATTTATGTAATTAGTAGAATTTCAAATTCATATAGATTACACAATTAATGACATAATAAAAGTTAAAATAATTAATAAAATTTAATTGGGAGCTTGTCAAGCTCTATACTTGGAAGAATTTATGACTGAAATGAGATTGAGAAATAAAGGACCATTGAGGATGTTGGTTGATAATAAATATGCAATAGACTTAGTCAAACATCCAATTGCACATGAAAGAAGCAATCATATTGAAACACATTTCAGTTCTTAATAGACCAAGTGATCAAAGGCAAACTAAAGTTGGAGCATTGTAGGACAGATGAGCAAAAGGCAAATATCTTTACAAAGTCCTTAAAGAGATTGAAGTTTTAAAAAATTAGAAGCAAGCATGGCGTAATACCTTTAACCATTATGAACTAGGGAGAATATTGAAATTGTAATTCAAATGGTGGTTAGAAGTGTTAGAAGTTAGTTAGGGGGTGTTATTAGTTTGTTATAACAACTTCCTCATAAGTGTTTGATATAAAACCAAAAGCAAGTGTAGTTACTTGTAATGCAAGCAATAACAAAATTTTGATTCTCTTATTTTATTTCTTCTTCCATTCTTAATTATCTCGACTTAAATCAACTAAATAGAAGTAAAATAAATGTTCTAACATATGTAAACAAAAATAGAACCGTGAACCTCAAATATTAATTATATAGTTCAATTTAACATTTTTCATCTATAGATACGCCTAAAAAGTGTTGCTTAGTGGGAAAAAATATATGCCTTAGAATATGACAATGATTTTCTAACTTTTGTAACTTGAGACATTGCTTATTCTTTTAGAAACGGTTTTGATGAATAATGACAACATATTTCAAAAATTGTAGTTTAAGACCAACTTTAGATAACAATTTTGGAATTTATTAACACCAACCTTTTTAGCAATAGAAACATTAAATGATAAGTAGTGAACAAGCTCAACTTGTTCTAAAATAAAAAGAATTTAGAGAAAGATTACATAGCAACCCAAAACTTAGGCAATCAATAAAAAACAAATAAAGATAAATGATTTATAGAGAAAAGAGAAGAACTTGGAACAAAACAAACTTATTTAGATTTAGATGAATCAACATCATATAGAGCAATCTGTCACACAAACATGTGATTAAACCTAATATGAAAAAGAACTTTAAAATTAATGATCGAACGCGATAAAATGATGTTTTAAATGAGTAATTAGTGATTCGACACAACTTAAAAATGATGATTTAAATTAAATTTTGAATAAAATCAATGATATGAGATAATGATATATTTGAACAAGGAAGCATGCAACAATGTGGTCTCGAAGAAATGTTTGACCTTGTTTTTGAACCCATTTAGTGTATCTTGAGTGAAATATCATTGGAAACCCTTGCGATTTTTTGTGAGGAAATAAGAAGGGTCTAGAAGATGAAATGAAAATGACAACAAAAATCTCTATATAGATGATGGTGTTCATGAGTTTAGTGAAGGGGACAACAAACTATCATTGAAGTAGATTTAGAGGCAACTGTGGATATTAGCGGAAGCAAGGGTTTAAGTGGCCTTCTGATGACTGAATGAAATGAGAGATTTCAAATAAAACAAGGATAAGTAAAGGAAATACTTTAAAAGTTGTTTATTTATCCAATTTTAGCACATGTTACAAACTTAAAGAATGGTTTTGTTTTTTATATTTTCTAAAAACAAAAGATAACTTGAAGTATATGAATACAATTTGTAATTGTTGGTCAAAGTAATTATTTAAAAAAACTATTGCCTTTGTATAAAAGAATAGTTATTATATGATTGTAATTTTTATCAATCATTAACTATAAAACCTGTTGTATAAAATTATTTAGTATATCCATTAAACTCATCATTATATGTTAATATACATACAATTTAAGAAAAACATGTATTACAAAATAAATATTTAAATGGAAATTTCAAATGACTTGTTTATATTTTTTAGTTATTGACATATATATGAATAGCTTAAAATTTTTGCACAAAAACATCATTTTGTCCATTGTTAAAGAAATATGACCTATAATTTGTATTTGCAATAATATATTTAAACTATGTAATTTTTTGAATTTGATACCATTTTCTATTTTTATAAAAATATATGACTGAGCATATGTACAAATTTTAATTACCAATTATTGATAAAATGAGAAAAAGGAATGTTCACTTTTAGCGTAAATTTGTTTTACATCGAAAGACAATAAAAATTATCGATTTTGTTATTTCATCACTCGAATTGTTATTGCCATCATAAAATAATTACATAATCAACAATTTGTATTTGTTATCAGTGTAAAATAATTTACACTAACATCGTATGATCATTAATCCCTATTAAAATTATGGCAAAAATACATCTCTAGTACTTTAAGTTTAACTCAATTCCCTCTAAGTTAACAATTAGTAAAGACAGATATAATGATATGATGGTTGCAAAAATTTGAGTACAACATTAAAATATGTAGAAGAGAAACTAGATGCCAAAATTGATCTAACTTTGAAGCATCGACCAAATCAATGTAGCATAAAGTTCCTTCCTTGTAGTCACAACAATGATAGTGCTTATTGCTACTGTTGTCATATCTTAGCATTGAATCAAATGTTTTCACTACATCATTAAATTTTCAGTTTGCTCTCTCTCTGTTTGATATATATTTTGTAAAATGATTATTTGAGTTCGATTGCACTCCATTATAATATTTTTTCAAATTAATAATGATGTAAGTATAAATCAATAGTCTTAATTTTTTAAGGATGAAAGATGCATTCCTTCATAACTAGTAATTGTCTTTAGTTTGGGTTTCTTTTGTGTTTTGTTTTTTTTTTATTACTTTTATTATAATGTCTTCTTCTCTTGTTTGGCTATGCCACTACTTTTGTCTCATCTTTATCAAGAAAAGGTAAACCTATCTTTATAGTCTACTTGTAATTTTGTAAACAAATTTGATCCAATGAGCAAAAAACTTACTCCAACTGCTTACTACTTTTTGTCATCAAAATTGCTTACTGCTTTTTGTCAAAGGTTGCATATATTTGTTTATATTGTTATGATGAAACGTGACAACTGAATCTAAGACACCGATTGTATAATATTTAGAATTTCGAACTTTTTATTGATTTAAACAATTGGTGTAGTCTTTTGGCAACTTAATGGTATTGATTATTAAATGTACTACTAGGTGGCCTTAATGTATTCGGTAAGGATTAAAAGTATTTGTATTTTGATAAAATTATATATGAGATAAGACATCTATGTCAAATTCTTTTGACATAGATATTTCAAAACATTGTCAAATTAACATTTTATGTAGAAATATTATTTTTAAAATATGATTAAGATCATTTTACCATTGTATATTTCCTTCAGAAGTAGTTATGAATTGCAGTTGGATGAATGCTAATCGTTTGAGTGAAGAATATAAAAAGTGAATTGAGGAGTTTTTACAATTTGCTTTTAAAAAACTTCTTGAAATAAAGGAAGACTAAATAAATTACATTTTTGAGCAAGTATGAAGTCATTTTATTTGTTCCGAAATTGACCTGATTATACCAAATGAATATGACATGGTGATTCGTTAATTAACAACTTGTTAATTAACGAATCACCATGTCATATTCATTTGGAAAAAGCTTGAATGATTTGTGAGATGAAATGGAGAATTGAAATTGAGAATACCTTTTGAACAAGTTTGAGAAGAAAATAGAAGGAGAAGAAAATTTGAGAAAGAAATAGAAGGAGAAGAAAAAGAATAGGAAAATGATTCTGAAATGGAAATTGGAAAGAAACACAATAAAATAAGTGAATATTTTTTGGACTTAAATATTTTATTTTATTTTTTAAAAGTTATTATATAGAATATGTGACACTCTGTCTGTAGCTAAAAGAAATTATAGTGACAGTAAAAAAATATCACTAAAACTTGAGTGTCACAGTAGATCATTTTTTTTGTAGTGTAAACATGTCAAATGCGTCATAATGAGAGGAAGTTAATGTAGATATGAATGATCAACTAGAGGATATGCATACATGATATTGGACAAGAGTCATTCAATCGTGCACATGTATACGATAATCGTACATTGTCCTACAATAATTCGTGCAAATGTATACAATAATGGAGTATAGAAAAATACATGCATACTCTAATGATTGTATATCATATAAAAATAAGTTTGAAGAGTTGAATAAGTGTCCTAGGTGTGGACTGTCATGCTACAAAGTGAAGGATGGTGATTCCATTTGTGATGAAAGCACAAAGAGGCCTCTTGCGAAAGTGTTATGGTATCTTCTAATAGTTCCAAGATTCAAAAAATTGTCTTGGACAAAGCGATATAGTGGAATTGCGTATGGTAATCGAGAGTTGTGCATAATTATTATACAAATATGGTTGACATAAGTACATTTAATTTGTAAAATTAGTCCAATAATTAATTTTATTTATAACAAAAAAATTATTTTAATTTATTTATTTCAACATCTTAGATTTATATATCGCCTTTGTAATAATTTGGGCAAGAGTGACATGTACAAATTCATTGATCTATGTGTTTATTCAGAGTGATTATGATCCTATTGGACTAAAAAACACATACACAATAAGTTGCAGCAGGATTAAAAAGGGTGTTATCTAGTACCTTATCTCAACACAAAAATGAATTTTCATTATAATTATTCATTATAACATAAATGTACTTAACACATTTAACTTTTTGCACAATGTAGTTGTCATTTGCAATTGCTCATTATTTGTCATAGGAATAATGTTGTAATCTTCTTATTTTTGTTGGGACGGAAACTAGATAAAAATATCATTCACATTGTCGATTTATTAGTGTTTAATTATACATATACATAAATGAACTTTTTTATATGTATTATAATAGAAGTTTAATGAATATTTTATTTTTGTAGAATTTTGAGTGAATATAATAAGTTGCAAAGATTAAGAAAGAATAAGTCCACATGGAACATTAATACTATAATTTTTGTTTAGATTATATATATAGAATTTCAACTATAAATTATATATTTATATCGATATAATATTTACTTAATATAATTTTACGTATAATATTCAATTTTAGTGCCAAAGACAACCTAAAGGTTACAAGTGTAGCTACTATATTATTTTTATACATTGTGTCTAGTGGTCTTGTTGATTCATGGATGTGTGGGTGTGCGATAAATTTTTTAAAGTTGTATTAATTAATTACTTATGATTTTTATAGTCACATAATTTAGATAATCTTGTTGTTTTAATGTTTATAATTCATATATTTAGAGACTCAATCATTCGAAGATGATGAAACGATGAACGTTTGACAACATTGTGCAAATTTGATTCTTGAACTAATTGAAAATACTTAAAGCACTTGTATCACTTTAGTATCTTTAGACATTTAATGGAAGATTATGTTTTTTTTTTTGAACAAGTAGTGAATGATTATATAGCTCTAAATTTGCTAAACTTCATATTAAATTTTAGGTTTTATGGTGATATTTTAATTATAAAATATTTGTGTGTGAGATTATGGTTGTATAACAAGGTACTTTTCGAATCTCTAATTATGCATATTCAGAAATGAAAGTTATGAACTTTTTTTTTAAAAAAAAGTTAAATATTTAAATCGATTGGCTTATTGATGTAATAAATCTATTTTGAATTTGACTTATTACATATGTCATTTTAGTTGATTTTATAGTAAAATATTTGTTAGAGCGTCTGATGTTAGATTAGGCAAGTAACCAATCTAACATGTACATAGGAAACAATTTAACAAGCTTAAAATTAACTAGTAGTTGCAACAATATATCCCTTATATTAATCATTCAAAACACATTCATCAAATCTTATAAATGATTTATATTTCTTGATTTTCTCTACAACAAATAAAACACGCGTATAGCCTTAAAAACAAGGTAATAAAAATCTATCCAAATAATTAATGTCTTTAACTTCGTTCACACGCAAAGTAGTTTGTACAGTCAACTTGTTCCAATGTTTTGGTAGATCTCACTACGCCAAAAATTGCCTTTTACAGCGCCCCTTTTACAGCGCTTGCTAAACACAAGCGCTGTTGAAAATATATTTTAAAAATAATGGAGCCTTTTACAGCGCTTTGTATGACAAGCGCTGTTGTATGTCTTATAATGTTTGCGCATAACGCTATAAGGCTTTTACAGCGCTTGTCAAAAAAGCGCTGTAAAATGAAGTGCTTTCGCGTATTATTTTACAGCGCTTTTCTCACAAGCGCTGTAAAATGCATGCGCTTTCAATTTTTTGAACTACCTATTACAGCGCTTTTTCTACAAGCGCTGTAAAATACATGCGCTTTCATTGAATTTAACTACCTATTACAGCGCTTTTTTCACAAGCGCTGTAAAATGCATATTTCAAATAATTATATACGTTGGAAACCCTCATATCATATCCTCTAGATCTTTCAAAACCCTAATATCCTCTACGTACTGTGCAGCCATCTACGTTGTCTCAGGTATTTTTTAATTTGTTTTTGTCAAAAAATCTCTTCAATTGTTTTAAATCTCTTCTACACATGATCTGTTATGTTTTAAATCTCTTCAATTGTTCATGAGAAACAACATGATCTGTTATGGACGGATCTGTTAATCCAAAACAACATTATTTCTCATGAACAATTGAATAATTCATATTATATATACCACATGATCTGTTATGTTTTGAAATTGTCAAAAATTGTCAAAAACTCATATCACATGATCTGTTCTGTTTTGAAACGTGTTGATATGTTTTGTATTGAAAGCTTATTAGTTTATTAGTTTATTAGTTCAGTATTGAAAGCTTATTAGTTTTGTAACTGCATTTATATAGGTGGTATAATATGGATAGGAAATGGATGTCAGCCAATCGATTGTCAAAAGAGTATGAAATTGGAGTGAAGGAGTTTGTTGAGTTTGCAGTGAAGAATGCAAAAGATCCAAATAGAGTAGTTTGTCCTTGTTTAAAATGTTGTTTTGGAAAACGTGTTAGAGAAGATGAATTAGAAGGACATCTAGTATGTAATGGAATTGATCAAAGCTACACATGTTGGATAAGACATGGTGAGAAAAAAAAAAGGAAACATTAATTTTGAGAATAGTTCGACATATGATTCAACTGACTTCGATACAGATACATATGAGCCGGACCGAGTTGATGAGATCGCAACAGCAGTTGAAGAAGATCTTCGAGATTGTCCTAAAATGTTTGAAAGTTTGTTGAGTGATGCAGAGAAAGAATTATATAATGGTTGTACTAAATTCACAAGACTGTCGGTGATATTAAAGTTGTACAACTTAAAAGCGAGTAACGGATGGTCTGATAAAAGCTTTACAGAATTATTGACACTCATAAAAGATATGCTGCTAGATGATAATGAACTTCCCAGTCGAACCTACGAGGCTAAACGGATTTTGTGTTCTATTGGCATGAGTTACGAAAGGATTCATGCGTGTCCTAATGATTGCATTTTATTTCGAAATGAATATGAACTACTTAAGGCGTGTCCAAAATGCAATGTCTCTCGATATAAGAAGAAAGAATCTACTCCAGCAAAATTTAGGCGCATGTATCACAATGAAGAAGATTCAAAACACTTGACATGGCATGCAGATGAAAGAATTAGAGATGGAATGTTTCGACACCCTGCAGATTCCCCACAATGGGCAAAAATTGATCACAACTATCCTGAATTCGGGATGGAGTCAAGAAATCTAAGACTTGCACTTTCTACTGATGGAATGAATCCACATGGTCTTCAAAGCATCTCACACAACACATGGCCTGTGATTTTGGTAATATATAACCTACCTCCATGGTTATGTATGAAGCGTAAGTTTATGATGTTGTCTCTGTTAATTTCTGGACCCAAACAACCGGGGAATGATATCGACGTATACTTGACTCCTCTAATCGAAGATTTAAAACATATGTGGAAAACAGGTGTGGAAGTTTATGATGGGTATAAGAAAGAATGTTTCAATTTGAGGGCTATGTTGTTCGGCACAATTAATGATTTTCCAGCATATGGTAATTTATCAGGATATAGCATTAAAGGTCAATGTGCATGTCCTATATGTGAAGATAGTACAAATTGGATGCGGTTGAAACATTGTAAGAAGAATGTGTTTCTTGGACATCGTAGATTTTTACCTTATAGTCATCAGTATCGTTGGTGGAGAAATGCATTTAATGGAAAATCAGAGGAAGGTAAAGCTCCTTCAGCACCGACTGGATATCAAATACTTGAAAAAGTATAAGGTTTGACCAATAAATTTGGCAAACCTTTTGCGGGAGAGTTGGTCAAAACTGGGTGGAAGAAAAAGTCAATTTTCTTTGAATTGCCATATTGGAAGTCATTGTATATAAGACATTTCCTCGATGTGATGCATATTGAAAAAAATGTATTTGATAGTGTTATTGGTACGTTACTCAATGTTCCAGGAAAGTCTAAAGATGGCATCAACGCAAGATTGGACTTGGTCGATATGGGAATAAGAAATGAATTGGCTCCAGTAAAGAAAGGAAATCGCACATATCTACCTCCAGCCGCTCATACTCTATCTAGAAAGGAAAAAATGGTTTTATGTAAATTTCTACACGAAGTTAAAGTTCCAGAAGGATACTCTTCGAACATTAAAAATTTGGTTTGTATGAAAGACCTTAAGTTAAAAGGTTTGAAGACCCGTGATTGTCATATTCTAATGGAGCATTTGCTACCAATAGCTATATGTTCCATTTTACCTGAAAAAGTTCCACTAGCCTTGACTAGGTTATGTTTCTTCTTCAGGGAAATTTGTAGTAATGCGGTCGACCCTCAGAAATTACCGACATTGCAGAGGGAAATTGTTGTTACTTTGGGTGAGCTTGAAATGTATTTCCCACCATCGTTTTTTGATATAATGGTTCACCATATTGTTCATCTGGTTAAGGAGACACAACTTTGTGGGCCAGCTTATATGAGATGGATGTATCCGATAGAACGATATATGAAAATATTAAAAGGGTACGTAAAAAGTAGAAGTCGACCAGAAGGTTGTATTGCTAAACGATACATTATGGAAGAGGCTGCTGAATTTTGTACTGAATATCTGTCCAATGTTAATCCATAGGGCTTCCCATGTCTCGTCATTCGGGAAGAATATCAGGAGAAGGGATAATTGGAAGGAGACTGCTGACTATATCAAGGACAGAATGGGAGCAGGCACAATTGTATGTTCTGCACAATGATGATGAGGTTCAACTGTATGTTACAATACACATGGATCAGTTAGCTCGTTTGAACATGAATAGGAATCAAAATTGGATAACTCGAGAGCACAATCGAAGTTTTATAACATGGTTAAAAAATCACATAAAGTCAAAATTTGATATAGACCCCGAATCAATTTCACAGAGATTGAGGTGGCTAGCAAATGTTCCGAGCTTACATGTCTTTTCTTACACTGGTTATGTTATTAATGGCTACACATTTTATACCAAAGAACAAGATGATCAGACTACTATGCAAAACAATGGAGTCACTCTCGTAGCTGAAGCGATGCATGTCTCCAGTGCAAAAGACAAAAACCCAATATATGCAAATCTATCATATTTTGGGGTTATCGAGCGCATATGGGAGTTAGACTACACAATGTTTCGTGTTCCCATATTTGGTTGCAAGTGGGTCGATAATAATAATGGCGTTCGAATTGATGAGTCAGGATTCTTGCTTGTGGATTTTAATAGGGTGGGATACAAAGACGAGCCTTTTATTTTAGCGTCGCAAGCTCAACAAGTGTTTTATGTCACCGATCTTTCTGATGATAAATGGTATGTTGTCCTATCGACCAATAAAATAAGTGATGATAACAACAATGATGAAGATGTTGGTAATGATCTTTAATTTGCAACATCACAACAACCACATGAAATTGATTCAACTGATGATGGTTTATATCTTAGAGATGATTATGATGAGGGAATTTGGATTAATCCATCGTTTCGTATTGTAAATGGACAAACAGATTTGAATCCCACCAGGAAAAGAAGAAGGGCATCTTAATGTACATGTTTAATTGTTTTATATAAGCCATGCATGTAATATGAAATTATTGTTGTAATCTGAATTATTGTTCTATTCTGGTTTTATTGTTGTAATCTGAATTATTGTAATCTGAATTATTGTTCTATTCTGGTTCTATTCTGGTTTTATTGAATTATTGTTGTATTATAATCTGAATTATTTTGGTTCTAATCTGAATTATTTTGGCTTTTGGATAGTTTGGTTGATGGGTGGGGGGATAAGGGTAATCTGAATTATGCATGTAAAAGGCTTTTGGATAGTTTGGTTGATGGGTGGGGGGATAAGGATAAGGGTAATCTGAATTATGGTTGGGGGGATAAGGGTATTTTTAAAAAAAAAAGCCTTTTACAGCACTTTTTAAACAAAGCGTTGTAAAAGGCCCTTATAAAAATAAAATAATGAGACATTTTACAGCGCTCTCCTTACCAAGCGCTGTAAAAGGCCCTTTTAAAAATTAAATAAAGAGACATTTTACAGCGCTTATATTAGAAAGCGCTGTAAAAGGCTCTTGTAATTTACAAACGCTTACATTTACGAAGTTCACTTAATTCAGATTCGAACCGAGGCCCTCCAAGTATAACAAGGCTTTAAAAGGCTCTAAGTAAAATAAAATAAAGAGACCTTTTACAGCGCTTATGTGAACAAGCGCTGTAAAAGGCTCTTGGAATTTACAAAACGCTTACATTTACGAAGTTCACTTAATTCAGATTCGAACCGAGGCCCTCCAAGTGTGACAAGGCTTTAAAAGGCTCTAAGTAAAATAAAATGAAGAGACCTTTTACAGCGCTTATGTGAACAAGCGCTGTAAAAGGCTCTTGTAATTTACAAAACGCTTACATTTACGAAGTTCACTTAATTCAGATTCGAACTGAGGCCCTCTAAGTGTGACAAGGCTTTAAAAGGCTCTAAGTAAAATAAAATAAAGAGACCTTTTACAGCGCTTATGTGAACAAGTGTTGTAAAAGGCTCTTGTAATTTACAAAACGCTTTCATTTACGAAGTTCACTTAATTCAGATTCGAACCGAGGCCTTCCAAGTGTGACAAGGCTTTAAAAGGCTCTAAGTAAAATAAAATAAAGAGACCTTTTATAGCGCTTATGTGAACAAGCGCTGTAAAAGGCTTTAAAAGGCTTTAAAAATAATATTCATCAGATAGCTAACATGACTTTCTCTAACATGATTTTCTTCAAACACCTTGTACGCATCATGGGAATCCCCAAAAATACATTGTTAACAAAAACATCAGACCCATTGTTAACAAAAACATCAGACACATTGTTAACATAAAACATCAGACCCATTGTTAACAAACCCATTTTTCGCAAAATGGCAATGAACCTGAAGATCAAGTTACGATTTAAGAATGAAAGGGAATGTAAAGAGATAAAAAGGGTGTTGAGGTGGAGATTGAAAGAGTAAGCTTTGATGTTTGTGAAGAAGATGCATAAAAGGACTTTGAGGTGGAGTTTGGTGAAGAGGAAGAGATTTTGGTGGGTTTTGCAGAGCTTGTTTAAAAAATAACATAGCAAAACAAAAAAATAACATAATAAGGCCTTTTACAGCGCTTGTTTATAAAAGCGCTGTAAAAGAGCCTTTTAAAAATTTAAATAACGATGTCTTTTACAGCGCTTCTTTGAGGAAGCGCTGTAAAAGGCTTTTAAAAAAAACAATGAGGCCTTTTACAGCGTTTGTTGATAAAAGCGTTGTAAAAGAGCCTTTTAAAATTTTTAATAAGGATGTCTTTTACAGCGCTCTTTTGACAAGCGCTGTAAAAGGCTTTAAAAAAACAAGCGCTGTAAGGACGCTTTTTAGAGCGCTTTTTTAACAAGCGCTGTAAAAGGATTAGGCCTTTTAGAGCGCTCTTTGGAAAAGCGCTGTAAAAGGGTTATAAAAAAGCGCTGTAAAAGGGTTATATATATAGTAACCTCTTCAGTTTCCTCTTCATTACGTAAACTACACTATCATTGAAACCTTCATCGTTCTTCTCTTCTTTTGCAAACCCTATAATCCCATAATCCCGTCCATTACGAACTGTTTTTCCATGATCATCTCCTTCATTTCAAACCTTATTTCCATCCAAGATCATTTCGAACCTTATATTTTCATTGATATACGTAACCCTCATTACGTATTTCTTCAAAACGTTTTTCTGTGAACCTTATTACTGTGAAATTTCTGTGTTCGCTCTTTTCTTCGCATTTCATCTTTCTTCCAACCATTATTCAGGTATTGATGTTATTTATTTTTTGTAATGATTAAAATGCATGTTGAGCTTGTTTAAAATATATATACTGATACATGTTGAGGTTGTTTAGAATAATGCATGATGCATGTTGAGCTTGTTGATGTTATATTAAACTGCATGTTGAACTTGTTGTAGTTAAATGGATACAAACAAAGAAATAGAATGTCAAAATGAAGAAGTTGGCACCTCTAAGGCTTATGAAAATGAAGTCAAACGTGGTGCAACTGTAATGCAAAAGGTGATTAAAGCAAGGAGCAATGGCACGAAGTTTGAGGTTATACTATACTATACTCTGTTTGCTGTGTATTTGTTTAGCTTTTATTTAATAGCATGTACTTACTATATGAGTTTATTAGTTTGGCTGGAATGAAAGTGGTCAGCCAATTGAGCCCAACAGCGCAATGTTTGTAAGTTACATTGGGGCTGTTGTTCGACAAAATATTCCTATTACCATTGACGATTGGAGAGATAAGGCGTTGAAGGATGCCAAAGATATCATATGGAATGATATTCAAGTAAATTTTTTGATTCAATCTTTTGTCATTTATAAATATTTTCATTGAAATACTTTACTTATAATTTTTTTCATTGCATACAACTTTTGTCCTTGATGAAGGACGAAAGAATTACGTTTTGAGAGTTGCGGGAAAAATCCATCGGGGATTTAGATCCCATCTCTCAAATTTCTATCTAAAAGATAGAGAAGGAAACACAAGTGCTGAACCTCCAAAGATATATCAACATTATATATCAAATGATGAATGGAAAGCATTTGTTTCCAAACGTACTGACCCCGCATTTGTCGTAAGTGATTAATTTATTTGCATTTGTGTGTTTTATTATTCATATTCGTAGCGTATTTTAAATTTTAACATAATTGCTATTTTTTTATATAGAATATTAGTAAGGCAAATCGCGAGAGGGCAAGCAACCCGACGCACCCATACAGAAGATCACGTATGGGATATGCACGGCTAGACCAAACTCTTGTAAGTCAATGTAACATCAATGGTTGAGGAAATTTGTATTATAACCTATAGTTTCTAATTAATATTTTGTTTTAACGAATAGCGACAAGAGACCCAATCCGATCAACCATTGGATCGTCATATCTTGTGGAAGGAAGCTCGGGTAAATAAAGATGGAGTGGTTGATAACGAAAATGTTCAAAAAGTAATAGAACTTTCTGTAAGTATATTATGACTTTAATATTGTATTTATCACTTGAATACTTTTTAATATTGTATTTTAAAAATGCTAATGAACTTAACTATTTTAATGTTACATGTATTTTAGGAGACGATCGAACAAAGTTCTGAACATGAAGAGGGCAACAAGGCTACTTGCAGGGATATTCTGGGCAAAGTTTTTAATGTTCCTGAATATTCCGGTCGAGTTAGGGGGAATGGATTTGGCGTAACTCCGAGAAGCTTTTTTCCTCAAGAGAAGCGCCTAAAACCTTCCAACGAGGAAGTATTAGAGAAGCTCAGAATCCTATATGAGCAAGTGGCACTCTTGGTGAATAAGAATAAAGACAAGCAACTTCCGGATCAGCTCCAAGGTGAAATACAAATGGAGAGTGAAAGCGGGAGTTGCAACGTCGGTTTGAAAATTATTCCCGAGGTAATTAATTACTTACTTGCTTATGTAATTACTTATGCATTAAACAATATTATATATTAACTTATGTTTTAACTATTGATTTAGGGTGTCTCTACATGTTTCCTATACTTGTCCTCGCCCATTCATCGGAAGGTGGGAAAAGGTAAATTGTACAATACTTTGGGAGAAGTATTGCACAATAATCCGATCCCTGCGGGCCATGTCAAAGTATCGCCTACTGTTGCCTTCGAACCAACTGCACCGTTGCCGATACCGGACAACGACATTGATATGCAGATTTTGGGCGAAGCTGTTGGTAGTTACGTGGCATGGCCCACGAACCTTGTTGCCCTCGTTAAAAGCCCTCCCAGAAACGAATCAGTTACGTCTCCCGAAAAGGTTTGTCGCATTTATTGCATAAGCTTTGTCAATTTTTTCAGATTTAATAAACTAACATTTAACCTCATTTTTGTAGGTCCAAATAAATAAACCTCCCGCACATCCAAAAAAAGGCAGCAAACCTCAAAAATTGGAGGTTAGAAGAGCTGCCAAATTACAAAGGCCGGAGGCCAATAAAACTGCCAATAAAGCTGCCAAACTTGCAGCAAGAAAAAAACTGGATCGTGGGAAATCAGTCGCTGCTGTTGCTGCTCCTACAATAAGTCAGCCACGCCTTGGTAAATACGGGGCGTATCTTGACAAGCAAGTAAAAAACAAGTTCTGCAGCAGCGACGATTCGCGCATGATAAACATGAATAAAGATATATTCGGAGATGAGTATGAGGAATTGCTCGAAAAGGAGCACGTATACGAACTTCTCGAACATAAGGAGCTCAGTGCTACTGTGATGTGCTTGTACATAAGGTAAAAAATACTTTTAATTGCATTTATTGGTAATTAATTAAATGTATTGGTAATTAATCTTCTTTAAAATTTTAATTGAAGGTTTTTGCATGAGAAGTTCGTGTGCATGCGGAAATTGTCAAATAAATACTCATTCTTGTCTCCGCATAAGCTGTCCATGTGGAAACACGATCCAGAAAATGTAAAGAAATACATTATAGATATGTTTTTAGGAAATAAAGAAAAGGAAAAATTGTTCTTCGCACCATATAATTCAGGGTACGTAATTTTATCTTTTTAATTGATGAGAATTTAATTTATTAGTTGTGTATAAACAAAATTGCTTAACAAATTTTTTGTTGTTGTAGGGCACATTGGGTGCTATTTGCAATCAATGCGGTCTCTGAAGTTATATACTATTTGGATCCCGTGCATGGCGATTACAATAAACACTCCGAAATAAAGACTATGTTCGACACGTAAGTAATATTCATTTATTTTTGTTACACATATATATAAATAAGTGTTTGTTCATGCTAAAATAATCACATTTATTCATTTATATAGTGCCTTAAAAGTTTATCGATCTCAAAGAGGTGCGATAGTGTCGAAGCAAAAGTCTAATAATATTACATGGATCGCAATAAAGTGCCCTCGTCAAACAAACAACATCGATTGTGGATACTATGTATTGAGATTCATGAAGGAGATTGTTGACAAGAATAAAACTATTATCCCAAAAACGGTACGGTATTTTGATTATATGATTTTCATATATAAATTATCTATATATTTGATACTAACTTAATATCATATGTTCAATTTTTATATTGCAGTACTTTGAAAATTCCAGTCCATCATATTCTGAGCAAGATCTGATGGAATTAAAAGAGGAATGGTGTGAGTATGTGATTGAAATGAAAATTATTTAATTTTCTGGGAAATAGCATGCTGCTGTGCAAGGGATCTGAATATTATATGGTGCATAGTTATTATATGTATATGATCATAGGACAGTATATAAACATGCATATGAATATGTTGTAAATTAGGTTCAATGTATATTTAGTTACTTATATTGTAAATTACTGTGTTACAGGGTAATATATATGTATCATATTGTGTGAACTGATTATGTTTTAACTGGCTCTGGTTCTGGTTCTGGTTGTGTTACAGGGTAATATACATGCATATGAATATGTTCTAAATTACCGATTCTGGTTGTATTGTGTTGTGAGAACTGGTTCAAACTAATTTTGAATAAAAAGATAAAAGACAGCGCTTTATAAAAAAAAATATCATAAAAAGCTAAAAGGCGCTTTTAAAATATATATATATATATATAAAAAAAAAATAACACCTATTACAACGCTTGTTATAAAAAGCGCTGTAAAAGGCATACCAAAATATGAATTATGGGTATGCCTTTTACAACGCTTGTTATAAAAAGCGCTGTAAAAGGCATACCAAAATATGAATTATGGGTATGCCTTTTACAGCGCTTGTTAAAAAAGCGCTGTAAAAGGTACCCCAAATATATGAAATATGGGTATGCCTTTTACAGCGCTTTTTAAAACAAGCGCTGTAAAAGGTACCCCATATATATGAATTATGTGTATGCCTTTTACAACGCTTGTTTAAAAAAGCGCTGTAAAAGGTACCCCATATATATGAATTATGTGTATGACTTTTACAGCGCTCTTTTGTAACAAGCGCTGTAAAAGGTGCATAATAAGCGCGCGTTATAAAAGGTACCTTTTAGAGCGCTTTTTTAAAAGTGCTGTTGTATCTTTTACAGCGCTCGAATCCACAACGTTTTTTTTTTTGAAAAAGCTTTGTAGAAGGCTTAAAAAATGCGCTGTAAAAGGCTATTTTTGGCGTAGTGTCTTAACATATTATGATAGTAATTAGAGAAAATTTTCAAACTTAAAGGACTACATGTATAATTTAATTTATCTTAAAGGTTAATTGTGCAAATGAATGTAATTTAAAGAATTAAATTAAAAAAAAAAAACTTAAATGAAGTGAACAAAAAGTGAACTAAATTTAAAAGATTAAAGAAGTATTTTTGCCGTCTTTAAGGTCTAACTACCATATTGTTAGATTGAACGTGTTGTCTCGAGTTATTTTGCTTAAAATTATTAAGGATCTAATTAAATTTATCAATCACTTTAAATTTAACGTCAAATATTGTAATAATTATTAAATTTGACATGATTTAACTAAATAAACTAAGAAATTAAAATTAACATTCGTGTAGGAAATGAATGAAAAATTGAATTACTAAAAAAAAGTAAATAAAAACCAAGATTTAAAAATGTGAAGGTAATTAAAGACCAAATGAGTAAAATTTTGCAATAGAGGAGTACATATAAACTTATGTTTGTTTTAATTTTTGTAGAAGATTAATCACCTTTTCCCTTCAAAAAGTACTACTTTATTCACAAGAAAAAATATATAAAATAAAACCTTGAAATAAGATAATATAAATTCTTTACAAATGAAGTAATGGTCATCAATTTCGGCTAGCTAAAGTCACATTTAACTTCTCTAATGCAATACACATAGAAAAAACCATCTTTTCTTTAGGTTCCTTCTTAATTAACTCTCACTTCGATTTCTTTTAGCTTGAAACAACTTGAACCAAAAGCCACTTCTTTTATTATTTCCATGCTCAACACCACCTTCACATTCTCTCCTTCTTGAAAATGACTTGTTCTTTATGATTTCATGTTGGCCACTAACAAAAAATATCGATAAGTAGCCACTTTTTCCCTCGCTATTGAAACAAAAACAATGCAAAGGAGAAGCACAAGAAGAAACGGAAGATGAAGAATAATAAGATGATAATGAAGAAACATAAGAAGAAGAACTTGAAGAACCATCATTAGCAACAAAAAATGTCGTGTTATTTGAACTAAAAGAAGAAAGTTGAGAAAGCTTTTCTCTCAAACAAAGAGAACACACACCGGGTGATTGGTCATGTTTTGGATGTTTTTTGCATCGACCATTTGATTTAACTCGACCAATAGTGTCATTTTTCTTGGTGAAAGCTCTTTGTAATCGTAGGTTTCTCATATTGATAGTTTCATTTAGAGTAATGGTCAAGTTTTGGAATATGTATATATAGTAAGAGGATATGTATAGAGAAATTAATGAAGTTAGGGTGTGTGGCTGTAATGTGGTTGGACTATGGTTGTGTTTTTCACTTTCCTTGATACTTCATGGTAGCTTCCTTGCGTTTTTTGAAAATGCCAAAAGGTTTTTATTTATTTTTTATTTTTTATTTTTTTGACGGTTTGATTTTGTGTAATAATTAATTGAATTGATAATTCTTAAGGAGTAAGTGGACGTTTACGTGATGGAGACAAGATGGGGCCCACTGGCTGCTTGTGATGGTCACAATATCAAACAATTCCTCCTGAGTTAGTAAAAAGTAAATATACCGGAATATTTAAGTTTTTTTTTTCCATTTAAATCATTTTATTGTTATAAAAACAGATTTATAAATGAATGTTAATAGTTAATTTGTTATTGGATAGGGTAAATGTTAGGAGTGATATCCAACTTTTACCTCCTTGTTCAATATTCATTTGGTGTTTTATAAGTTCACAATTCAAATTAATTTGATATATATGAAATTAGACAAATAAGTATATATATATATATATATATATCGTAAAACGTTAACTAGGTAAGGTTAACTAAGGGTGAAAGTAGGTTAAATCGAATTAAATTTAATTTGTAATGTTTAAGTTTAACCTACATTAAAATTGTTAATCACGTGTTTCACTTACCTATCAACGATGAAAAACTCATTCATAAGTTATGATCCGGTCTATTTCGAAATTTAACAAAGTTTAAAAGTTTATTTTAAAATATAATTCACTACTTCTTAGAATGTCTAACATTATAGACTAACAAGTTCATATGTCAACGAACTTAAGTTCAATTTTAATAATCTAACACGACCTTTTAAAGTATATCACATTCTATTTCAATTCTATTTTATGATAATGTATTTGAATATGTAAAATATTGAGGTAGATCAATATGTTTAATGAGGTGTTGTATTATTTGAATAATCGAAAGAGTTCTCTCAACCGCCTCTCTTTAATAACAAACTCTAATTTTTTTTTTCTCTATTAGAGAGGGGTGATTTATGACCATTTTTTATCTAGAATCACCTCCTTCAAATTATTGATATTTTATCTAAATAAGTGGTTTATACAAAAATTTAGTTTTTTTTCTTTTATTTTATTTTATTTTTTTATTTTGTCGTTTGAGTAAGACGCTTTTTGATTTTTCTGTCTTGGTGTGACGATTTTTGGATTTTTCGTCTAGGTGCGGTGTTTGTTTGGGTTCTGATTGATAGAATAGTTTTAATCTTTTATAAATTTTAATCAATGACTTTGACATTGTTAATGTTACAAATATAGAGACATAAGTATTTTAGATATTTGAATTTTGTCATATTTCTAGTCGTTATTGTTTTGTGTTATGTTGTCGTGTTATAATACTAACTTAGATGTTGTGAGGTTGTTCGCATATTCATCCTTTTTGTGTTTAGGAAATTGAATTTGTATTGTATCGATGTATTCTACAATTTAAATTTAAATCAATGAATATCGTTTCATTTAGTAAAAAAATATTTAATTATAAAAAAAAATATTAATAAATCTATGATTTGATAAGAAAACAAAAGTAAAACTTAATATTATAATAATAATAAAAAATATTTATTTATATCTTATTAAGTAGTACGGTATGATAGACCAAATTATTTTATTCTATAGTTTGTAGTTTAAATTTTTTAACTAAATAAAATTTTAAAAAATATTAAATTAATTTATATAAAAACAATCTAATTTGACTTGAGTTTGTTACATATTAGATTATATATACTATCTATTAATATGGCTTATCTTGACTCTTATTTTTACAAATGATTTAATTATTTATTAAACTCAATAAATTACTTTAGAACAAGTATACAGTTGATGAAAAGTATACTTTTACTTTCTTCACCATTAAATATAAGTAAAAGTAAAAGTAAATTAATATATATATTTCAAATTTTTCTGAGTAGAGAAAATTGTTGTGATGATCTCTATAAATTTAATAAAGTTATGCAAGTAGTTACGTAAATATTTATTAAAGTTTTTTTTTGTCTATAAATATGTGTATATATTGTTAATATAAAATGTTTTTATATTATCAAGCGAATCATATCTGTTAAATGAATGTTTAACTTTATTAAAATTATCTCTAATTAATATGATGTACTATATAAAAAATTTTACATTCGCATAAATAATATATAGCAATTAATATTATGTATTAAAGTTATTCCGCCGTCGTGATGAATTGTGGAAAAAAACCACAACTTTATGTGTGGCGGCATGGAAAATCTAGTACCTTTAAAAAGGATAGGTGGGGGTAAACTAAAAGCAACCAAAGTTCTAGGAATCATCTTGCCCGCATAATAAACTCTATTGTGAAAAGCTTTTTTCTTTAGCAATGGAAACTCATAACATTTGATGAATAGATGTTAAGATATCAATAAAAGTATGGAAATTAATATAAGAGTTTATAAAATGAGATGATAAAATATGTTTACAATAGCATCTAAATAAGTGACCTTTTCTTTTTTGTCGCAAAAATTGTGTATTTAATGCAGAGCACTTAAGAGACTGCATGTTTTGCCCTAAATAAAGGATCAAAAAGATATGAACATCGCCAACGCTAGTCAAATGAGTTTGCCCGCATCTCCAACGTTAGCCAAATGAGTTCATCTGCCAGCATATTGGAGCTGTGTCAAGTTGTCATCACAGTGCTCTAATGAAGGAACGATACTTTCACAATTTAATAATAATAAAATTATAATCGTTACCTTTTTATTAATTTATTAATAATAATAATAAATTTATTATTTTTTTATTAATTTATAGCCGTTAACTTCTTTTTAATTTATTGATAATAATAATTTTTGTGACCTTCAGTTTTTTTTGTTAATATATGATCGTTAGTTTTTTTTTAGCTAATGATTGTTAGCTTATTAATAGGAATAATTTGTTACTCATACTTTTTCTGTCACAACTTTTGTTACAGAAGTTTATTTAAATTTTATTAATGATACTTTTTTTTTATCTTATTATTGCAAACAAAAATTATTTGTGTCAAATGGATCCAAATCAATATAATCTACAACAATCTTGGTTGCATTTTATGCAAAATTATCATCATCCTGATATTCAAAATTCTCAATTATCACCATCACAAACCAATCCTAGTATGTTTTATAGATCTCAAACGAATACTCAATGTGAAGATCAACATCCTAATTTTCAAAATTCTAAATTACCATCACCCCCAACCAATCTCAATATGTTTAATAGACCTCATATGAATGTTCAAGGAGAGTTTACTTGTTTTGAACCTCAAATACCGATTGGTCTTAAAAATACTATTGTCGAAAAGGGAGAAGAACATCATGGTCGAAAAAAAATCTCGAGAGCTATTCACAATGGATGAAGATACACTACTTATTCAATCATGGCTCAACGTTACAAAAGATTCAATTATAGGAGTTGACCAAAAAGCAAATGGTTTTTGGTTAAGAATTGCAACAAATTATAATGAGTATCATGGGTAGTTGCGAGAGAAAATACCAAGTCGACTAAAATCTCGATGGCATCGAATAAATGGTTTCGTTCAAAAATTTCGATCATGGCTCAACGTTACAAAAGATTCAATTATAGGAGTTGACCAAAAAGCAAATGGTTTTTGGTTAAGAATTGCAACAAATTATAATGAGTATCATGGGTAGTTGCGAGAGAAAATACCAAGTCGACTAAAATCTCGATGGCATCGAATAAATGGTTTCGTTCAAAAATTTGTTGGGTGTTACAAACAAGCTGTAAGTGGAAAGAAAAGCGGATGCTCGGAGAAGGACATCATGATTGTTGCACATACTTTTTATTCTCAAGATACAGGTAAACCATTTAATCACGAGTATACATGGCAATTGCTAAAATGTGAACCTAAATGGATGGGAGCATCAATTGAATGTTTTCCAATAATCTAATGGATCCATATAATTCGAAAGAACTCAATAAATTCTTTTGGGAGTTGATAGAAGATGAATTTGTGGACAACACCTATGAGGAACTATTGATGTCAATGTTTGAAAGGCAACAACAATTCAATAGTTCTACTAGGCACATGCGAAGAAAAACAGTGATAGATCGAAATCGTGAAGAAGAGCATACTCGATTGTACAACGACTACTTATCTGAAAATCCAGTATACACAAGTGCTCAATTCTGATGAAGGTTTCCAATGCGTAGACATGTGTTTCTTCAAATCGTAACTACACTTGAAAAATCATGATGAGTATTTTCAAATGAAGGTCGATGCAAATGGTAAAATGTGTCTTTTTCCATTGCAGAAATGTGCTGCTACTATTCGTATATTGGCATATGGATCTTCCGGTGATAATGTAGATGAATATGTTCAAATTGGCGAAAGCACTACAATTGAGTGCTTAGAGAGATTTCTAAAGGGCGTGAATGAGATGGTTGGAGCTGAATACTTGAGAAGACCCAACAACAATAATATTCATCGCTTATTACAAATGGGGGAGACACATGGCTTTCCAGGTGTGTTAGGTTCTATCAATTGTATGCACTGGGAATGGAAAAATTGTTCGATTGCTTGGAAAGGCCACTTTTGTCGAGGTGATCATGGTGCTTGAAGCAATGGCATCACAAGACTTGTAGATTTGGCATGCATTTTTTGGCATTGCAGGTTCGTACAATGACATTAATGTGTTAAACCAGTCCAATGTGTTTAACGATGTTTTGTAAGGACACGCTAGCTCCCACAGTGCAATATACAGTTAACATAACTTCATATAATATGAGATATTATCTAGCTGATGACATATATCTCGAGTGGGCTACATTTATCAAGACAATCCCAATGCCACAAGGAGATAAGATAAAACTGTTTTCCCAAAAACAAGAATCAACTAGAAAGGATGTGGAGCGGACATTTGGAGTGCTCCAATCTAGATTTGATATTATACGTGGTCCAGCTCGTGGTTGGCACATGGAAATCCTTAAACATACAATATATGCATGCATCATATTGCATAACATGATCGTTGAAGATGAACGACACACATATGGTGGTGATTTTGATTACTCTTATGATAACATGGATAGCAACGTCTCAACAACTGAAACACGTAATTGTCCTCATCCTAATCTTGTAACAAGATTACAAAGGAGAGCAAGTATCTGTGAAAAACATGGTCATCAACAACTTCAAGCAGATTTAGTAGAGCATATTTGGGAGCGCTTCGGACACGAGAATAACGAAATTTAAATTTATTATTTACTTTATCATTTTTAATTATTTATGTCATGTATTTAACATTTAATTTTTATTATTGTTATAAAAATTTAAGTTCATTTTAATTTTAATTTTAATTTTAATTTTAAATCAAAATCTTTATTTTATTTTAAATTTTTATTTTTATTTTAAATTAAAATAATGTATAATAATATTAATTGGAATATTTAAATTAATATTTGAAGTTATAATAAAATTTAATATAAATAAAATATTAATGTATAAATTATTATGGGATATAATATGGTTTTTTAAAAATTAAACCTTAAAAAAGGAATGAGTTGATTCAGTGTGATGTGGCATAGTGGAACCTATTTAAATGAACTATGTTGAGTTCACCGTTGGAGTAAAAAGGAATGAGTTGCTTCAAGATGATGTGGCACAATGAACCTCATTTAATGAACCCATATTGAGTTCACCGTTGGAGATGCTCTTACGTAAAATTCAGTTTTTGGCGAGTTCACTGTTGGAGATGTGTAAAGTTATAATCACCGTTCTCTCAGAAAGGAACGGTACTTTGATTACATTTACCTTTTTTTCTATTAACTTATGAATAATAATAAATGAATGATTTGTTAGTGACGATCCTATTTAATGAACAAGTGAGTTCATTGTTGGAGTAAATGATGAATGGGTTATTTCAAGATGACGTGGCACGGTGGACCCCATTTAATGAACTCATATTGAGTTCACTGTTGTAGATGCACCACACTAGATTTTAGCCAAAACAAAATTGCTACTATCATTTCGTGGAGAAATTCCAATGCCAACTCGATAATGTTGCGATGAAAATGAGGCATCTATGTTGAATTTGTAACGATCTAGAGCCATTTTTTCCCACATTTCCTTTGAACAATTGTAGGTCTATTGGTGATTACATTCTTGAATTATCTTGTTCCTTTGAGTTCAAATGCTCCATAAGATACAAGCATATTGGGCTACCTACTTGATGGCTAAATGTTGCATAATGTCAAAAATAATTTTTGCCACTGAATTATTTATGCTGCTAGTTGCCTGCAACATTGGAATAAAACCAATGTGTTGTCGACATCTTATGCTACTTGGACAATGAAAAAATAGATGTAAGACTATCTTTCACACCTCCATCACATAACTCACACTATTGTAGACAATTATACATCTTCTCTACAATCAAACACGAGTCAGTATACAATTGTGATATAGGCGCCACATGAAATTCTTAATCTTCGGTGGTGTTTTAATATGCCAAATGGGATGCTATCCAAACACTCTATATTCTGAGTTGTCAGTAAAACCATCGATGCAAAAACAATATGCATTTATAATTAAATATATTTATTCTTTTCAAAGTTTCAAATATGATGATCCACCACCGAATTGAATAATGGAATATTCAAAATTTTATAACTAGTTTCCAAGAAAAAATATTGTGGATGAGAGGGATGCAAGCGTCAACTGGATACTAGGATTGGTATTGAAGATGTTTAGGTTGAAACTAGGATTGGATGCAAGCGTCAACTAAATACTATTGGGCATGTTCTTGATATTCATCTCAACTTGATTTCAGTGAAAACCTTGGATGTTAAGGAATGTCACACTTTCTTTGGTGGTAGTGATCTATGCAAAATCACCGAAGAATTGCTAGTGATAGCAAAGGCGCAAAGTTCCATCTCTCTCTACAATATGGATGTAAGGGTATGCAAGGAGGAGGCGAATACAATTGAAGATATCTCTACTATTTTATGGCATATGCTCTTTGGTCATTTAGTGAGAAATGTGTCAACATACTTGCGAGGAAATTATTTCTTCTAATGAAAGGTACACCTCTAAAAATATGCCCTAATTATTTTGCTTGAAAACAACATATAGTTTCTTTTCATAATTATGGTCCTCATAAGGCAAAATATTCTTGATTTAGTCCGTACTAATATTTTCACGATGGATAGTAAATCTCTTGGTAATCCATCATATTTTGTTACTTGTATTGACGATCACTTTAGAAAATTGTGCACTTTTCTTTGAAATCTAAAGATCAAGTACCTAGAGTTTTCAAAAACTTTCATGCAAGTGTTGAAAGAGAAAAGAGAGGAAAATTGAAATGTGCTAGATTAAATAATGGTGGTGACTACAAAGGTTCTTTTGAAGGATATTGAAAGAACATGAAATCAAGCTCGAGAAGATAGTTCAAAACACTTTTTAGCATAACAAAGTTGTAGAGAGAATGAACGGTACCATTAATGACAAAATCAGGTGTATGTTCTCTCATGCAAAATTACCAAAATTCTTTTGGTGAAACAATAAAAGTTGCAGTGGATTTAATTAATCTTTCTCCTTCAATTCCACTTGATGATGATATTCCAAATAGAGCACGGATCAGAACATATGTCTCTTAACATCATTTAAGATTGTTTTGATTGTAGGTATTTTGTTCATGTTCCAAGAGATGAGATGTTCAAGCTTGATAGTAATCCAAATAATGTGTGTTTGTCAGTTATGATGATAAATAATTTGGTTATAGATTGTGGGATCCGATTCACAAGAAAATTATCAGAAGACAAGATGTGATATTTTATGAAGACCAGACTATTGAAAACATTGATAAAGTTGAAAAACAAAAATCAAATTTCAAAAGTTACATTGATGATGTTCCTAAGCTCCCTAATGAAACTTTTGATGAAGGGAGATATATATAGACATATGACATGAGAATCATAAATTTGAGTTGGTGAAGTTTAGAAGAGCATTCAAGAACAAATGAGTGCACAAGATAAAAGTAGAAGAGAATAATTCACAACCAATATACAAAATAAGATTGGTTGTGAAAGGATTTAATAAGAGAAAATGTATTTACTTTGACGAAGTTTTCTCACCTATGGTGAAGATGTCCTCAATCCAAGTTGTACTTGGGTTTGCAACTACTTTGAACCTAGAGGTTGAACTATTTGATGTGAAGACGATGCTCCTTCATGGCTATTTGAAGGAAGATATCTATATGGAGAAACTGAAGGGTTTCGAAGTCAAGGGTAAAAAGCAACTTGTGTGCATATCGAAGAAAAGTTTGTATGGACTCTAACAAGCACCAAGACAACGATACAAGAATTTTGATTATTTCATGGAGAAGCATGGTATGGTAAAACTACTTTTAACCATTGTGTGTTTGTCAAGAAATTATCTAACGATGTTTATATTATTCATTTGTTATATGTGAATGATATGTTAATTGTTGGTCATAACACTAAGAAGATTCAATCTCTACAGAAAGATTTGAGAAATTATTTTGCAATGAAAGATTTAGGTCGTGCAAACAAAATAATGAGCATGAGAGTTACTCATGACATAAAGAATGGTAAATTATGGTTGTCTCAACACAATCACATTAAGAATGTGTTAGAGAAGTTTAGCATAAGAAATTACAAATCTAATAGTACTCCACATTCTAGTAACTTCAAATTGAGTTTTGAACAACATTCTACATGTGAAGAAGACAAAGAAGATATGAAGAAGGTTCCTTATGCATTTGCAGTTGGTAGTTTGAAGTATGCTATGGTATGCACAAGGCTCAATATTGCTCATGCAGTTGGCGTTGTTAGTTGATTTCTATCTAATCTTGGTAGAGACAATTGACAAAAAGTGAAGTAGATTCTCAAATACCTTATAAGCACTTCCAAAGTGGGTTTATGTTTTGGAAGTGGTGAACCTATGTTAGATGGCTACACATATACAAATATGACAAGTGATATTGATTCTAGAAAATCTACTTCTGGTTAAATGATGATTTTCCAAAGGGAACTGTGTCTTGGAAATCAATGTTACAAATGTGTGTTTCTTTATCTACTATCGAGGCTAAGTATATAGAAACAATTGAAGATTCTAAAGAACTATTTTGGATGAAAAATTCCTACATGCGATGGGCCTCAAGAAAGAGAAGTTTGTGTTATTATGTGACAATCTGAGTATGATCCATCTCAACAAGAATCTGACTTTCCATGCAAAGTCGAAGCCCATTGAGGTGCACTATCAATGGATTCGGGAGGAAGTCTTTTTCAATTGAAAATATTCAAACTAATGATAATGGTTAAGATATGATGACAAAGACTTGCTTGTGTCAAAGATGATATGTTGTAAAAAGAAGTCAGATATTATTGAGCAATATCTTTCCACTTGAATTTTGATGAATAAATTTGTTGACTGAGTTCACCTCCAAGTGAGACCTACTAGTTACTAGTTTCGTTGTTGTTATTATTATAAAAAGGAAAGAAAATAAAAGGTGTTGTGTTTTAATCTTTATGGACTTGGCCCACACATCATAGAAAAACAAAAAATGTTGTAATCCCAAAGTTGAACAACAACAAATCAGTAATCGTAAACTAAAAGAGTGAACAAAGTAGTGTAAGGAAGAAAAGAAAATAAATAGTGTCATGCAACACTAGCAAATGAGAAGAAAAACTTAATTTTGGTGATATTGGTTGTGTAGTAAATTTATTTATTTTGGTTTACAAGTTCAGTATGTTATTTGTACTATTGAATTTGATGTTTTGATACACAATATTTGTAGTTTTACCTTCTTTATGATTTAATTTGGAATACCCACTTTTATAGTAAATTATTTGTTTCAGTTTGATTCCCACCTTTTGGTTATGGATGACAATTAGATTCAGAATCAATGGGTATCCGCAAAAAAAAAAAAAAAAAACTACAATGGGTAGATTAAAAATCTGCATAACAGGTACATGCACGAGGACGAGTAATTACTTGTAAAATTAAGTGGGTATGGGTTCAGGTACAGGTACTATAGTATCCACCCCATCCCACATTCGTATTTATATAAATATATTATTTATTTATTATATTAGTGTTTAATTTAATTAGTTATTTTCTTTTATGTTTTAATATCTATTAATATAATTGGACTACTACAATATTTATAAGTGAAAGATAAACGTCTGTAAACTTTTTAAGAAATTGATTATGATGAATAGATAAATAATTGTGACTTTATAACTAAAAACTATGTCTTATTAATCTTGACTTTATAATTATATATGCAACTTCTTATCAATTGTTTTTATAAATTTCAAATAATATTGTTGTAGAACTTGCAACTTCATAAAATATTATTGATATTTGAATGTTTATTGTAACGAGTATTCATTTGAAATGTTTTGAGTTAGATAATATTTTGGTTTATAATACTCTATGATTGAATTTAAGATATTTTGATAATTTTTACATTTAATCACAACAATATCACTTATTTATCGATCTATTTTAGTTAAAGCGTAAATAATGGATATGAGTATGAACACTTATGTATATATAGGGTAAAAATACGGATATTAAAGTTTATACTCAATAGAGAGAGTACAAAAACATTTGTTTAATTGTAGGTATAGAAAATAGAAACGAGTATTATAGTACTCTATCCAAAGTATATTTATTGTCATCTCTAATTTTTTATGATGATTATTATGTTGATTGTTATTTGTTAGTAATACTAAGGAGACTTTGATATTCATTATTTATTATTTTCCTCCATTACCGATCTTTGATGTTTTTGGCTTTGGAAACACAAATATAAACTCATTTACCCTTGTTTATTATTATTCCAAATCTTTTCATATTTTTCTTCATAAAAGCTGCTCCACGTGCACTTAATTATTCTTTTTTTATTTATTTATTTATTAAAATACACTTAATTATTCTATGAACGAAATTAGTTTCATATCAACAATAGTTGCTCCATCTAAAGGAAAAAAATTCGGTTAATGTGAAGAGGAGAATTCATGTTATTTATGTAAATGAATGAAAAATATTCTATATTGTTGAAATGATTATGCTTATCTCTAGTTTTTGGTGCGGTTATATCTTCAATTATACTAAAGTATTGGTGCATGCAGCACCAGCTGTGCTAGTTTGAATTGTGAAGATCGAGTATAATGTGAAAAGAAATTTAAGGGAAAATCAGAAAGCATTGATGGAGACAACTGTGTATATATAGTTTAGAATTCTGTTGGGACAAATGGCGTGAAAAACCACCGACTTTCCGTATAGAGAGGGCCATGCTAAAGCCACATTCCCACTTCTGCGTTGTCTTTTGCTTCTGCCGCAAAATCAGTCATAACTTATTCATTTGTTAAACCTCGCTGGCAAAACATTCACGTTTCTTCCACCTTACTCCCATTCTTTCTTTTTCTATATATATTATAATAGAAATCTGTTCATATAATTAAATAATCAATATTATAACATAATATTTAAATAATTTTTTATTCATAATATAAGGTTCTAATGATTAAAATTTAGTCTTCTCATTATTTTATTTTGAAACAAAATTCAAAAAAAATATATTGCATAAATATATTTTATATTGACAATTAATAACAATGTCCTCACATTGATAGAACATTTAATAATTATATTTAATTTAAAAATATTTTAATATGATATAGTTGGATGAGTATGATTGAGCTACGATTAAAACAATTTTATAGCGTTAGTGCACTACTTTTAAATTCATATAATTATGGACTCGTTATATAATAGAAAAAGCGTATTATAAAAAAACAGTGAATGGAAATCTAGTCCTATAAATTGTAAGGATCAATTAAATTAATTGTTTAAAATTTTATAAATTAATAAATATATTATTAAAATTATAAAAATAGTTCATATTTAAAATTTTATAGCTAAAAGTTATAATGAAACATCACTAAAATTGTCAAAATAATT
>JBBPBT010000850.1:25429344-25468980 GCA_037974875.1 Cicer bijugum | reverse complement strand
AAAATCGAGCAATATAAAAATAAAAATAAAAAGATGTGTTAAGTTGGATTTGAAGACCAAAATAGTTAATCTATATATTTATTTATTTTAGAGAAATTTTAATTGTTATAAAAGCACCTCCAATGATAGACTTAACATGAGTCTTTTAAATAAGGTCTACTTTACCACACTATTTTGAAGCAACTCACTCATTTTTTTACTTTAATAGTTTAATTCTTAAAAATTATATTAGGTCTCACAACTTTAATTTATATAGTGATATTTTATTTTATGTAATTTTATTATAACTTAAAATATTAATTTAAATATTATAATTAATATTATTTTATTTTAAATTTAAAATAAAATTGAACTTAAATTTTTATAACAATAATAAAAATTAAATGTTAAATACATAACATAAATAATTAAAAATAATAAAAGTAAATAATAAATTTAAATTTCGTTAATCTCATGTCCAAAGCACTCCTAAATATGCTATACTAAATATGCTATACTAAATATGCTTGAAGTTGTTGATGACATTTTTTTCACAGATACTTATTCTCCTTTGTAATCTTGTTACAAGATTAAGATGATGACCATTATATATTTCAGTTGTTGAGACTTTATTATCCATGTTATCATAAGAGTAATCAAAATAACCATCATATGTGTGTCGTTCCTCTTCAATGATCATTCCAAATTTAGATTGGAGCACTCCAAATGCCCGCTCCACATCCTTTCTAGTTGATTCTTGTTTTTGTGAAAATAATTTTCTCTTATCTTCTTGTGGCATTGAGATTGTCTTGACAAATGTATCCCACTCGGGATAGATGCCATTTGTTAGATAGTATTCCATATTATATGGAGTTCTATTAACTGTATATTGCACTTTGGGAGTGTGTCCTTCCAAAACATCGTTAAACACATTAGACTGGTTTAACACATGTTTGAATCTACAATGCCAAAAAATGCATGTCAAATCCACAAGTCTTGTGATGCCACTGCTTCAAGCATGATTGTGGGTTTATCGTGATCACCTCAACAAAATTGGTCTTTCCAAGCAATCGGATAATTTTTCCATTCCCAATGCATACAATCAATAGAACCTAACATATTTGGCAAGCCACGTGCCTCCTGTATTTGTAATAAGCGATGAATAACATTGTTGTTGGGTCTTCTCAAGTATTTAGCTCCAAACATCTCGTTCACGCCCTTTACAAATCTTTCTAAGCACTAAATTGCAATGCTTTTTCCAATTCGAACATATTCATCTACACTATCACCAGGAGATCCATATGCCAATATACGAATAACAACAATGCATTTCTGCATTGACGAAAGACCCATTTACCAGTTGCATCGACCCTCATTTGGAAATACTCATCATGATTTCCAAGTGTAGTTACGATTAGAAGAAACATGTACCTATGCATTTGAAATCGTCGTCGGAATTGAGCACTTGTGTATATTGGATTTTCATAGAAGTAGTCATTGAACAATCGAGTATGCAAGGGCATAGTAGAACCATTGGATTGTTGTTGGCTCTCTAACGTTGACATCAATAGTTCTTCATTGGTGTTGTCCACAAATTCATCTTATATCAACTCCTTGAAGAATTTATTAAGTTCTTTTGAATTGTTTGGATCCATTAGATGATTGAGTGAACAACATGATAAAAAAATATAGGAGTGTGAGAAGATTGCTATATATATGTATAATAAGAATGAGAGTGTACATATAATGTTAAATGAATAACAACTAGTTTGAATAATGGCTAGTTTGATTAACGACTAATTTTTTATAACGACTTGTTTTAACAATTGCTAATTTGACTAACGGCTAGTTTGAATATCAGTTAGTTTGAGAAAGAGGAAATTACTATTAATTAAAGTAACATCTTACATAATGTCCAAGGTTTTTTTTGTTAAACTACAACATATCTTTCATGATGAACTCTATTGCCTTGAACTCCATCTCGTCCTCCTTTAGCTGTGCCAATTTTTTTAAGGCTGCTACTTTTTTATCCATTGTATCTTGCACAACATTGTTGATAAGAGATGTTTCAACTGCCTTTGCCTTGCCCTTTCTTTTTGCTGATTTTTGTCACATTGGATGATCCATTGGTGATGTTGAGTCAAATTCTGAACCTATTGTTGTCTCTATATTAGGAGATGGTGAGTACGCCTCACTAGCAGAATTTTTTATTTTTGAAGAACTTTCAGTTGATGCTCGCATACATTTAGGTTCACATTTTAGCAATCACCAAGCATACTCATGATTAAATGTTCCACTTGTATCTTTTGAATAAAAAGCATGTGCAACGATCATGATGTCCTTCTCTGAGCTTCCATTTTTCTTTCCTCTAATAGTTTTTTTGTAACACCAAACAAATTTTTGAACAGAACCATTTATTCGATGTCATCGTGATTTTAGTTGATTTGGTATCTTCTCTCGCAACTGCCCACAACACTGATTATAATTTGTTGCAATTCTTAACTAAAAATCATTTCTTTTTTCATCAACTTCTACAATTGAATCTTTTGAAATGTTGAGCCATAATTGAATAAGAAGTGTATCTCCATGCATTGAGAATTTTGAAACTTAGAATGTTGTTAATTTTGCATAAAATGCAACCAAAATTGTTGAAGATTATATTGATTTGGATCTATTTGACACAAACAATTTTTTTGTTTGAAATAATAATATAAAAAAAATAAGTAAGAAATATTGTTAATCGAAGCTTAAAGAGAAAAAATTATAAAAGAAAAAATAAGAGTATGAAAATCAAATTGTGCCAATTAATAAGAAAATGAATTTCATATACAAATTAACATTATAAAAAGCTAATGAACATAAATTTGGTAATAAATCTTATTATTATTGAATTGTGAAGTTCTGTTACTTCATGAAGTAACCGTTATTCTATCATGACTTTAACTCCAATAATAAACATATCAAAAACTTAATTTGATGTAATTTCACAGTGACGTATTAAGAATTTCTACAACCGTTGTAGTTGCTATAAGAGTTGTTTGCAAAATAAAATAATATATAGCGATTATTATAAATTGTAACTACGCACTTTTTTATAATTTTCTATAATGATCATCCAAATCAAAACTTTTGTATGTATGTATACTTTTTCTTTTATTAATCAATATTTTTATGTCAACCTGTGCACATATTTCTTCCGAGAAGATTACAATAGATTCTTTTATATTAATTGTTTATTCGTATTTATTATTTAAAATTTAATTTATTATTATTATTTGTTAAATAGTTTGATTGATTTTATTAACTCATCTCTTTCATTTCAACAAAAAAAAAAATGTAATTGGACCGTCACAAATTGTCCATGTTTGAGTTAGGCTTATATCTCAACTAGCAGAGGAGAATTGTACCGTGCATCCCCACATGTACCTCCCACCCTTATGGAAAAACCATATTTTCCCTATTGTTATCTATAAAAAATCCCCCAAAAAATTTTTCTTCCATTTTTTCACCCATTTTCTTCGGAAGTTTGAATTGTCTGAATCACATATTCGCAAACATTCAAACCTTTGAAACCTTCTAAACTCAAAAGTAAGATAACCTTTGAAATATTATTTTTCAAAATCTTCGAAAATTTCCATGTACATCAAACTTTCGAAGTTTATTTTTTTCTAAATTTTTAAAAGTTTCCATGAACATAAAACTTTCAAAATGGACAAACCTTCGAAACTTTCTAAAAATCTGAAAGTTTCAAAATATAAAATTCAGAAACATGAAGTTTTCAAATTCGAAACTTTGGAATTCATGGAATATTCCAAAAGTGTTTCAAAAGTTTGGCCTTCAATGAAACTTTCGAAACAAGCTTCGAGAGTTTGGAACAATACAAAAGATACGAAATCCAGTTTTTTTATTTTCAATTTTTTTATTATTATTATTATTATTATTATTATTATTATTATTATATTGCAGTGCCTAGAACGAGAAGTGCATTTGGTAAAATTATTCGCAGCGAGATAGGTGATAGAGATAATGGTACAGAGAGAATTCCACCAACGACATCAAACAAACGACGAAACGAAGCAAATCGTCCAATTAAACAGCATCGTTGTAGACAAGACGTCCAAGATGATGTCGTTGAGCTTACTGAGCCTGCACAGATGGAGCATGCTAAGGAGCATTATACTGCACATGCTGCTGATGATGATGATATTCATGATTCTGATGAGTTGGATCAGAAGTTCGGAGCCCTCAGGGGACCAGTGGTGACTCATGTATTGATACAATATGAACATCCCGTGGCTTGGAGGCTATGGGAATGAGAGGTATATTTTACTTAATTTTTAATTATAGTTAATTAATTGTTTATTTAAGTATTTAATTTAAGTTTATTTAATTAATTGTTTTGTAATTACTTGCATGATTGTGGGTCATTAAAAGTTATTACTCATGGATTGAAGGTGAAGAAGTTTGCTGAAGTTCTTGTGCCATATCCTGTACAGCATTGTATTGGGGAATTTGGGCTGCTACATCTGTCGTCAACTTGCCTCATTATGGCTAATGCTGATCTAATATCTGCATTTGTTGAAATGTGGCATAGGGAAACTAGCTCATTTCATTTGACATTTGGTGAGATGACCATCACGTTAGATGACGTCGCGACCCTCCTTCACATCTCACCCTATGGTAAATTTTTTGATGTACCTGTGAATATGAACTCTAATAATGCTGCAAGAGTTGCACATAAGTACTTAGGTGCAACATGAGAGGAAGCACTATTTGAGATTAATTATAATAAATGTGCCCAATATAGATTGCAATTGTTTCGTGTTTTATATAGTTGTCTCATTCAAACAAACCAGTTTGAGTGTGCGCCTAGAATGTACCTATTGCATTTAATTGGCAACACTATATATGTTCTCGGGACTATTTGTAGGGTACCATTGCATTGGTTTTCCTTTATGATAATGTGAGAGATGGAGTTGTCCATGACACTCGACAGTTGGAAGGTTACATGACTCTTATTACTGATATATGATTTATATTAAGTTGTGTCATTTATTTATTTATTTATTAAGTTGTGTTATATATGGTGTTATTTATGGTGCAGTGTTGGATTTACGAGTACTTCCCTAGCATATTTAAGTGGAACGATAAAGGAGTGGTTCTTGCACATCTTTAACAACTTTATACAATATGGATGCATCCAAAATATATATATATCTCAAAACATCTGTACTCTCCCGTCTTCTTGTCCAATGCACAATTTTTTTGTTGTATTAACTTCAATAAATATTACATTTATGTGTACGAACCTCTCAACGATGATCGATAAGTACTCATTGCTTTATATATTTGACTGGGAATTGTGAGATTAGCTTTATTTCTCTCTTTCAAAGCATTCAAAATGAATCTTGGTGCAAGCTTATACTTTGTCACGTCATTGACAAATTTCCTCACTTCTTTCCGGTTGCTTTATCTGATTGAATGGTAACAATTAAAATTCCATTTTGCCTTCCAATGTTTTTTTTTCCAATTCAAATACAACTTCTCGAGGGAGAAATACCTACAAAATATGTTTCAAATAAAACATCAAATATATATCTATAATAAAAATTTGATCGGTGCTAGATTATCAGTAATAATACCTCATCGATGGTGAATTTTTCTGTAGAATCTATAACCGTTCTTGAAGCAGAAACCTCAAATCTATCCATATCTAATTTTAAAAATAGTAACAAATTTAATTAATAAAAATATATACATTTATTTTTCAAAATAAAATTTTAATTACTACTAAAATAATTAAGTACATTTCAAAAATTTATCATAAATTGAAACTTTTGAAAGTTTTGAAAGTTTTGAAATTGAATTACTTTGAAAATTTGAAATTTTTGAAAGTTATGTGTTTCGAAAATTTAAAAGTTTAAAGCTTTACATTTCGAAGGTTTCAAATTCATCAAAACTTTAGAAAGTTTTGACGATTTCGGGAAAAACACATTTCAAAACTTTCATATTTATCCCAAATTTCGAAACTTTCATAACATCTTGAAAAATTGCTTTTCGAAACTTTGACATTTATCAAAAGTTTCAAAGTTGTTTAAAATTTCTGGAAATTTAGGTTTTGAAAGTTTCATATTTAACAAAACTTTCGAAAATATTAACAAAATTCACTTTTTTATATTTCGAAAGTTTGAAATTTTTAATGTTTAAGAAGATTTTGTAATTTTCGGAAGTGGGGGTGAGAATAGAGTGGTAAATTTTTTTGATGGTTTTATACATAGTAAAAAAGGACAATATGGCATTTTCTATGGGAATGGGGGTGTGAAGTACACGTGGGGGCTGCACGGTAGAAAACTCCTAACGACCCTCATGACATACAGTTAGGCCCATTAGAGTTTATGACTTCAACGCACTCGATCAACTAAGGATGCAATTAAATCGAAGGTTATTAGTCAAGGTCGTGCACATGTCAAGTAAACAAGCGCACGTCCCGAGAATAGTGAGATGATGAAGTCTATAGATATTTGGATGATCTTTCTAAATTTATTTATTTTTGGAATTATATTTGTGATATGATACATTTTAAATAAAGTGACATATAAATATATAATTTTATAATATATAATAATTACTATTTATGATATTGCAAGAAAAACTTTCAAAAAATTTATTTTCAACTTCATACCTTATTCATTTTTATATTTTAATTATCAATAAGCAAATAATTAATCAATTTGAATGAACATTATCAAATTATTTGACTTGTCACTTAAATTATGTCATTTTGCTATTTATGTCAAAAAAATTCAAACGGTAACAAAAAAATGCGAGAATTTAAAATGAGAGACCAATACCAAAAATAAATGAGAATTTCGGTCAATCGGTCAATATACCATAGTTTGTATTTAGTTCTTCTAAAAAATTTCTTCAGACTGTTTATCAAATATTTTTATCAATAATTTTGGTCCATGATTGCAAGAATGTTTATAGAATACTCCATATAAAATTTTAGAATTTTTAACTAAAGATGAATTAAATATAAATTTTTAAATATTAAAAAATTAAAATATTATATTTAATACATACTTTTTAAAAAAATTATATTCTTATAATATTATAAATATTTATCCAACAAATCATTTAAAAATCCATATGATACATATGAATTGTTTTATAAGTAAAGATCAAAATTATCGATGAAAAATATTTGAGAAACTATAATTTAAAAGAAATTTTAAAGAGATAAAAAACCAAATATAATATATTTATACAACAAAAAATTATTTAAGACAATTTTTTATAGCACAGATTTATTTTTGATGCAATTAATGATAACAACTCATAGAGAAGAACCTTCATTGATTACTTAATAAGATTATCTTTACGTTTAGTGCAATTTTCTCATCATGTATGCATGTTGGACGGTCGATTTTTTTTTTTTAATAATCAGTAGCGTCCAATATCAACCTATAAGATGATCTGACTTTCTTTTTCAAGAAATCATATATTTGACTTTTTGAGAACTATAGTATATTAATAGCAAAAGTGAGAATTTGGGTACTCTTACCTATGTAAGTTTCTAAAATTGAGTTTTTATTTAATTTTTTTTTTATGGCATGAGAATAAAGAAGTGTTACATCTTTTGAGTGATTTATTGAAAAGATTTAGAAGGTGTTAGGAATCAGTTGATCAACTTCTTTTTGGTTGGATCCATGACATAGAGGTATTTTGAGGGATCACTTTTCTAGGTTATTTAATCTCTTGGAAGATAAGGAGGTGTTAGTTTCTACTTTGATTGAATCAGATTATAGGGATCAGCTTGATGTTTTGCTCGGGGCTTACTCAGTTAGGGACGTTTACCAGTAATTGCATTAATATGACATAATTAATGAGAATTCCTTGACTTTTGTGGATAATGTTTGGAACAAAATTATTCCATTGAAGGTATTTGTGACGCCATTTATCCTAAAAATGTTTTAAAGCTTAAATAATACAAAATTATAGGTCAAATTGATTAAAAAATAATCAAGCATAGAAGGATCACAATTCCAACATGCAAAAATAAAAAATTCAAAAGAGAGTGTTTAACCTCAAATTATCTCACTAATAAGAGCTAACTCTATATATATCCGAAATTTATTGGTCGACTAACATGTTGACTAGCATAAATAAACTGTTATCTACCGCATCGGTGACATGCCAATCACTCAATCTTCTCTTCTTCGTTGATGAATGCTTCATCTGCTATTATCTTATCATCTACCCACACATTTAATGTGTCATATTCGAAGAGAAAACAAATGATGGAAAGTCATCATTCTTAAAACATAATCAAATAGTGTATGATAAAGTAAATGCATAATCAACATCACCACATATAACACAATATTATCAACAAAAGCATGATAACGAAATATGCATTCTAATAAGGTAGAGAAGTCCTCCATGTTGGATCCATCTAAATCCAAGTTGATACATGTAGATAAGTCACCTACTAATCCACAGATAAGAATATCTAGTTAGGGTGATTCAATATTCAACAAGACACTCTAGCAATCCCCCGCCTTTACATAAAACTTTCATACTAATAACTTCCTCATGGTCTCCTTGACCGCCGAGCTACGGTTCTATCATGGCACAACCCTAAACTTGTCTTATTATATGAATGAAAACATACATGCATAACATAATCATCATCAACAATCACTATCCATCCAAGTTCTAACATACTACTGTTGATCATGTGAAGAAAATTCTTTAGAGTCTGCCAAACAAGTGGAGACCAAAGATTACATACATTTAAGAAGCTAAGGATCTGAATACTCTTAAACAAGAAGATACATAAGCAAAAAAATTTGGCTTTGAAATCAAGCAAAAGAAGGTTTTGAAGGTAACAATAGAATTTAGAGGATAATGATTCAAATGATCATAATGTGGACCTAAAGGATGAGGAGCTAACTTTCATATCTAAAAAATCTTAGAGGGTGTGGCACAATAGAAATAAGTCATTCCCTCAAAGAATTTCTAGGTAATCCAGCACAAGAAGTGATGACATGTTTGACAAGAAAAGCATAATCTCAATGGATGCAATGAACCTGAGTAGGTCAAGTACGAATGTCTAAATATGGAAACATGGAAACATCAAAGGAAAGACTCTAGACCCAAAAAGAAGGTTATGATGGCTACATAAGATGATTATGATAAATCCTCTAATGATTAAGATCAAAAAAATTTGACTCTAATAGCTCACACTAACAATGACTCTGAATCCAACACTGATCATAATTTTGAACCAGATTCTACCTTAAGAAGTAAATCAGTAGATGAAGGAATTGAGGTACTTTATGACTTAACTCGACCTAATATAATTGCAGTCATAGATGATTTCTTAAATAAAAACCATAATTTGTCTCTATAACTGAAATCACTTACGAAAATAAATGCAAATCTAACTAAAGGAATTAATGTTTTAAACACTGAAAGTGTTGGGCTTAAATTAAAAAATACAACTCTGAAAGATAATCATGTCTCAAAACCTTCATAAAGTATCATATGTAAATATGATAAATATGAAGTGGCATTCCAAGACTTTCTAGCTAACAATATAGAAAGAAGCAAGTTTGCTTTTATGATTTATCGGGTTAGTAGAAATAGTAAAAAAAAAAAAAAAAGGTCTAGGATACCAAGAAATAGTAATTAAGTTTGAATTTATCAAACCTAATATGTTATGTACTATTTTCTTCAAGAAAGGTCACTTCAAAATATCTTGTCTCATGTTAAACACAGAAAAACAAGAAACCTTTCAAAAATAACATATAAGGACCCAAACAAATTTTGATACCTAAGTACAATATTTTCTATGTTGTAGATGTTCTCAACATCTAAGTTGAAACACCAGTCATGGTACATAGACAGTCGACGCTTGTGACATATGACAGAAGAAAAGTATATGTTCCAAGACCTAACTTTGACCAAAGGAGGCACAATGACTTTTTGAGGAAAGTGGAAAAGCCAGATCATTGGACACAACACAATTGGTAATGACACCTCACCTTCTATTAAAAATTATTTGTTTGTTAAATGTCTTAAACATAATTTAGTAGGTATTAGTCAATTAAGTGATAATAACTTTGATATTACATGTAATCAAAAGTCATGCAAAACAATTAGTCAGAAAGATGGATTTATACTCTTTATAGGTCAAAGGAAAAATAATCTGTATAAGATAAACTTGTTTAGCTTAGAGAAACAATATATTAGGTGTATCATGTCAACAATTGAAGAAAAATTAATTTGGTACAAAAGGTTATGTCATGCAAACCTAAGATTAATATCAAAGTTGAATAAACTTCAACTTGTTAAAGGTCTACCTAAGTTTAGCTACAAAACTGAAATTATGTATGAAGTTTGTCAAAAGGAAAACAATCTAAGAACTTCTTTACCCCTAAGAACTTAGTCTCTACATCTAAATCCCTTGAGCTCTTGCATATAGATCTCTTTGTGCTAGTGAAAATAACTTCAGTAAATGGAAAGAAATATGGTTTTGTAATAGTAGATGATTACAATAGGTGGACTTGGGTAATATTCTTAAGAAATAAAGATGACTATCACAAAGTGTTTATTGCATTTTGCAAATAAGAACACCACAACAAAATGTCTTCGGATTTTAACAATTAGAAGTGATCATGGAGGAGAATTTGAAAACAAGTTGTTTAAAAGTTTTTGTGAGGAGAATGAAATATCACACAACTTATCCTCTCCTAGAACACCACAACAAAATGGAATTGTAGAATAAAAGAACAAATCCCTTCAAGAAATGGCTCAGACAATGCTAAACGAAATGCATGTTGCAAAACATTTTTAGACAAAGGCAATTAACACTGCATGCTATATTCAAACTATAATTTTAATGAGGCCAATATTGAATAAAACACCATGTGGATTATGAAAAGGTAAAAAGTCTAAACTCTCTTACTTTAGGCAATTTGGTTGTATTTGTTATATGTTAAACACTAAAGATAACCTTAGCAAGTTTGATCCCCACTTACAAAAGTGTACATTCCTTGGATACTTTGAAAGACCTAAGCTTATATATGTTCAATAGGGAAACTCAAAATTGTGGAGGAGTCAATACATATTAAATTCAATGACAAACGACTTGACCTTAAAAATTCAAAGCAAGTTGAAGATATTGTAGGTTTATTAGAACTAGAGGAAGTCGGTGAAGACAAACCAGAAGAATCCAAACAATCAGAGGATGCATGTAAATCAGAGGAAGATAACAAAACATCATAAGATGAATCTAACCAAGTTAGAAATAGTCAAAATAACTCAAAAGTAAGAAATGGATGGAAGTACAACTCATCCCATCATGAAACTCTGATTATTGGAAATTACAATGATCTTATAAAGACTAGATCATCACTAATGGACACAACATTGTTTGGTCTACTATCTTAAATTGAACCTACCTCTTTTGATGAAACACCAGCAGATGATGAATCGGTCATTGCTATGCAAGAAGAGTTAAATGAATTTAAAAGGAATGAAGTTTAGGATCTAGTACCTAAACCAAAGAAAAACGTCATTGGAACCAAATAAATTTTCATAAACAAGTTAAGTGAAAATGAAGAAGTTGTTAGAAAGAAGGATAGTGTGATTGCAGAAGGTTAAAATCAACAAGAAGGTATTGATTACACTTAGACATTTGGTCTAGTGGCCAAGTTAGAGGCAATTTGTATCCTAATCTCCTTTGCTACTTATAATAACATTACATTATTTCAAATGGATGTTAAAAGTGTATTCTTTAATGGGTACATAAGTGAAGAAGCCTATGTTAAGGTACCCACAGGTTTTGAAATAGAGTCCTTCTTAGGAATATAAATTCAGCAAAGGGCATACACATTTATCAAACCTAATATACCAAAAAGCTTCTTAACCAGAAAATATAGAAAACAATAAATGGATCACTTATGCACCTTACTATTTCCATACCTGATATTATATTTAGTGTGTGTGCAACATTTTAGGTTGATTCAAACATTGGCTTGTACTATAAGAAATTAGTAAAGTACAAATTAAATGGCTATCGGGATGCTGATTATGTTGGAGACAACCTTGAAAGAAAAAACACTAATGGGAATTGCACATTTCTTGGTGAAAACTTAATCTCCTGGTCAAGTAAGAGACAAAATACAATTGCAATGTCAAAAATAGATGTTGAGTACATTTCATCAACTAATTGCAGCTCTCAATTGCTATGGATGAAACACCAACTGGAAGATTACAAAATCCTTGAGAGTAACATGTCCATATTTAAACAAAGAACCCAATCCTGCATTCTAGAGCTAAACATATAGAAATTAAACATCACTTTATTAAAGACTTTGTTAAAAAAGGAGTATTAAATATCCAATTTATATACTTTGAACACCAATGGATAGACATATTCACCAAACCACTAGCTAAAGACTAATTTGAATTCATTAAGACAAATTTGAACCTTACCTTTATATCTGATTAATGTTGTGCTTTTCCTAGAGAAGTTTAGATTCATATTAGTATGTCTCATGACAAAAGAGGGAGAAAAATATTAAGAGCAAACGATATGTTAAAGTTGTAGGATTTAAGAGAAAAGGAGGAGAGAAAATAATAAGAGCTTTAATATTATTTGACAATAGTTTTATGCTAATTTGATTACAAAAGACTCAATACTAATCTCTATTTATAGAAAAACATAAATTCAATCCTAAATCAGGAAATAATAATAATAATACTAGTAGTAGTAGTAGTAATAATAATAATAATAATATCTATGAATATGCTTTAAGGAGAGAAAGGTGTGCTTTAGGGAGAGAAATGTGTGCTTTAGGGAGAGAAATGTGTGCTTTAGGGAGAGAAAGACAAGATCAGTACATTTGAGACAAATATTAGACTAGTGCATTTAGGACAGATTGCCAAGATAAAGTGAGTCATGAAAATAAAAGACACCGCAAGAATAACCATCAATGGAAGAAGAAGTCGTCACAAATATGATTCATATGTGGGAAAAGGGACACCACCAGAATGATCATTGGTAGAAATAAAAGTCATTGTTATAATTTGCCAGTAAGAACTAAATTGCATAAGAAACACAAAAGAAGAAGCAGCGCGACTTTAACGAAACGAAGTCATGATTGATCAACATAATGAGAAAATGCATCCAAAACAAGAGAGATAACAACTATTTGAACAAGGACACATATTTTCGTTGAACAAAATTGGAAAGTAATTTCATATTTGGAACCATCAGAGAGAGATTAGAATCATGCACCAAGAAAGTAAAAAGGAAGTCCAAAAAGTAAGGACAATTTGTCCCTTCCTCTTGTTATTAAATCTTTAGTTTGTCCACTACACAGATCATTATGCAAGAAAGTTTGGCTTCAGCTGTTAAACATCTAACATCGCATTGATGATGTTTGATGATGCCATCAAATAATGCAAACAAAGTTAAGATGCAGAGAAACCATCATATGTTATCATAAACAAAATAGAAGCATCCTTTGCAACAATCAAATTCTTCAACTTGAGGTTGCTACCACTTGTTTTCTCCATGGCCAACATTGCTTTGTTCTCCCCCTCCTTCTTTACAGATACCATAGAGTTACAAGCCTTTTTTGATGGAAAAAGAAAATACCTCAAAATGGTGAATATTTATGATGAACCAAGATCAAAAGCATGCTTAGAAGACAAATAGATCAAGCCAGATCTCCTTTTTTCCACTAATCTTGTAGTAAGGCTTGGGTAGCAATAACTCGCAATAACACCATTAATAATAAAAGCCTCAACTAATTCCCACAACCACAAAGAAACACACCCATCCAAAACAAGGCCACAAACATCTTTACTCATAAAAGATTCAAGTTTCCAAATCAAAACCTTACAATTACCACTACCACCAGATGAATCAATCTCAATGGGAAACCTTACTTTGTCCCTAATGTTTTCAAGATAGGAAATTAAACAACCAATAAACTCATCCTTTTCAAAATTATCGGTATTCTTGACCTTTGTTTTAAGCTATGTGAGAAACATTTTGTTAATCTCAATTATTTGAGTATCAATTTATGAAAGTTCCAATCCAACAAGGGGTTTAATATGGAATGATGAAGATTCATTTTGAAGTTCAGATATCAAATTAGAGAAAATAGGATTTAGATTAAGAACAACGGCAATTCAAGTGATTTAGAATTCGCAAAAGCATTTTTTATGAGTTCCAATAAAATCATGATTGAAATTTATCTAGAGTTCCTCGAAGCTCCAACCGACAAAGTTTCTGTTAAAGAAATGAAAAAATTTATAATATAAAACTCACAGTTTGCTTGATGTTTAATGTCAAGTATAATGAAGTATTTATAGGCATAAATAAAAAACTGTAAACATATTTCTAGGAATTTCTTAATTAATATCTACTTGTAGATATTTCCCTCATTTTTCTATAATTAAAGCACTTCTAGATTCTTACATAGAAATTATACACGGTTTTAGACTTTTCTAATTTCAAATTAGTAATAACATTGTTCCCACTTAATTTGAAATTTTATTCTTTATTCCAATTTTTGCTCTTAGGATTTAAAATTCTTCAAATTTTAACGGCTTTGTAAAACTATTTGCAATTTGATCTTAAGTCTTCACATATTTAAGCTCAACTTCTTTCTTGGCAATGCATTCTCTAATAAAATGGAACATTGTGTCTATGTGTTTGTTGCAACTACATACTCTGACTCACATGTTGAAAGCGTGACAACAAGTTGCTTATTTGAGCTCCACGAAAAAGCACAGTCTCCCATGAAAAATATAAAGTCACTAGTACTTTTTCTATCATCAATGTCTCTCGTAAAGTCGCCATCACATAATCCAAAAAGTTTAAAATCATTAGAAGAAAAGTAAAATAATCCATAATCAAGCGTACCATTAAGGTAGTGGTGTAACCTCTTAGTGGCTTTCATGTGTGTAGTAGTAGGAGCTTCCATGAAATAACTCACTACTCTAACTGCATATAGAATATCATGTCTTGTATGTAGTACCCCAATTTTGGCCAACTTATTAGAAATAATTCAAAAAGTAATAATATCCATTTTTTATAAAAATATATCAAATTTTGAGATTTTTGCCTTTATAATCATTAATACAAAAAAGGAAAATATATATATAAAAAAAAAAGAAATAAAAATAATATAGCTAAAATCGAATTCATTATGTCTCAACAATTTACAATGGCAAATCAAATTACAATTTTAAAGCCAAATCAAATTACAATAAGTAGGATCATTATGTCTCATCAATTTACAATGCCAAATCAAATTAAAGTTTTAAAACCAAATCAAATTATAATTTTAAAAATTAAGCCAAATTAAAAAATTACAATAAAAATTCAGTCAAACCAAATCAAATTAAGCCAATTGCTCCAGCATGTTATGCCTCTTTTTTGTTCTCTATTGTTGCCCTTGCTCACTGCCAAACCTTGCTCTGCTGATGTTGAATGCTATTGATGCACAAGCTTTACTCGCTGATACATTAGTAACTGTTGTCACTAATTAGAGAAATAAAAATATAATTTTTATAAGTCAACCATTGTACACATGATACATAGCAAAGAGAAAAACTTTTGAGTTTAAAAATAAAAATAAACGACAAATTAAAGCTGTAAATAAAAAAGCTCAACAAATGAACAAATAAAAACAAACATAACCTAAAAACATAAATGCATCAGATGTGTAGAAAAAACTCAGACGATGAGCAAATGAAATGAAGCATCAAACAAGGAATTGGAAAGCTCAAACAAGGACACCGACAAAGAAAACAACTAAACAAATAAAAAAAACTCTATAAATACATCTTTTTTAAATTTCATAAAGGAAAAAGAAAAAGAAATCGAACACGAACATAAAAAAATACCTAAACAGAAAAGAAAAAAAATCAGAGGGAGTATTAACAAACGGAAAACGAATAGAAAACGCAAAGACTTCCCTACGAGCAAATGATCGACATTCTCGATCAAGATCATCAACTTCAGCATCGTGTGCATCAACATCGTCTTCCAATCAGCGCCATTGCGACAACGGAGCTTGATTTTGTCGTACCGGACACACCATAGAGAAGGTAACTTGTAAGACCCTTAATTTTAAATTTGAATTTATGTATTTTGGGGAATTTTGTATTGAATTTCTGAGGCTTTTTAGCCAATTTTATGGTATTTTGTGAGTTAAATGCAAAAAATATCTTTTTAGAGACCCGATTAAAATTATTCGTTGATGAATAATTTTATTTAATTAAGGTGAATCTTTTGTCGAAGAAAAAAATTTGTGAGATGCAGCATTTTTCAGAAAAATTCATCTGCCCATCGAATTACGGCGAGAGTAGATATTTTTTCTGAAAGAGTGGTTTGTGATGTGAGGTGACAGGCGTAATGATGATTTTTATAAAAATATCTAGATATTTGTAAATATCTAGATATTTATTTAGATATTTATTATTATTAGAATATATTATTATAATATATTATTATTATTATTTTAATATTATATATATATATATATATATATATAGATAGATGAAAGGAAGAAAACAAACAGAACCTGCGCTCACGATTTCATTCTTTCTCTGTTTCAAGTGTAATTTCAAAACCCAACAAACAAAAATCATCATTTTTCTTTTAGATCTAAGCTCCCTTTCGAGAAGTGACAGAAGGGAAAGTTGCTCATTGCCATGCTGCGGTACTAGTGAGCTAGTTTTCGTCGTAACATCACAAACTTAAATTTTACCAGAATTAATTACGGTACCGTAATCGCGTGTTAGAGCTATCGTTAAGGTAAGGGCTCCTTCCAAACTTTTAGTTTGCATTTAGGACATCATTTGTGATTTTGTTGAAAAGAAATTTGATGTATTTGAGGTGTGATTTTGTGAAAAATTAATTTAATGTGAGTATGTGTAATTTAGTGGAATTTAAATTGGAGGTGTGGTTTGTGGTGATTCAAGTTTGGTGTGATTTATATGTTCATAATTATTATTATGAATTTTTGAGATGTGATTTATTTGTGGATTTTGTAGAAAATGAATTGATGAAATTTGATGGTTTATGTATAAAAATGTTGATTTTTGAAATTGGGTGAGTTATGTTTGAATTGTTGAAATTTAATTGAGGTGTTATATGTGTTGTGGAATTGAATTGATTGTTGTCGATGTGAATTGGCGATAATTAAATTTGATGAGTTTGAGTTACGTAATGAGTTATTTTCAAATAAATGAGTTTGAACTGAAATTGAAATTTTACAAAAAAATTAACGTTGTTAAAGTTGAAAAGAAGTTCAAATTTTAACTAAGTTAAAGAGTTTGAGCAAAAAGATAGATTGAAATTAAAAATGGTTAGAGTTCAAAATGTTACTCTTTTAATTACTCTTTGATTGAGTTTAAAAAGAAAAAAAAGTTTAGAGTATTTTATTAAATAAAAAATTTCGGTGCTTTAATAGTCGAGTGTGTGTATGGAAAATTTTGACGATATTTGTTTTATTTAGTTTTAAGTAAATAATATAGATTATTTGGTTTTAAAACTTTGGTGTGTGAGAAAGATTTAATTTTGGAAATTTTGTTGTGTTTGGATTAGTTTTATTGTGATCAAGTTGTTATAAATATTCATGTTTATGTAGTTAGCTCATTGAGTCTCGAAAAGGAATCGAGACCGTTGGCACCGACTTAGCGGTGGGAGAACTCTGATATATTAATGTTGTTGTGGTGATTTATGGTTGAAAATTTTAGAGATTGAATATGGTGATTAATGTTTGGATGGTGATTTATGTTAGGTGAAATTGATGTCTTCATAATTAATATTATGAATTTTTGAGATGAAATTTATGTGTGATTTGGTGGAAAATAAATTTAATTCAATTTAGGTGTGAATGGAATTTGGAGATGTGATTTATGTGTGGTTGTGGAAATCTTAATTGGTATGAATAAATATGTTTGAGTATGCTCTGTGTTGTGTTTGAAAAATCATTAGTGTTGAATGAGTATTAAAAATGGGGAATCTTTTAATATCTGCATTTACTTAATGATTGCGGTGAAATGAGTCAGAGTATGCTCATGCATTTCATAGTACATGGTGACCGCGATGGGGTCATGGTGATAGTGGTGACCGTGATGGGCCACGGGATGATGCCATGTGAATTGTTGGTTCATCTTATCCTTGCGGGGATTGTCGCGTCGTGCTTATTTGTGAGAGATTGCACTCTAGAATGTGCTGATCTGTGAGTGATTGCACTCTAGAAAATTGTGTTGGTCTGTGAGCGACTGCACTCTTGTATGTCGTGCTGGTCTGTGAGAGACTGCACGCTAGTAAATCGTGCTGATCCGTGAGAGATTGCACCTCGGTAATTAGTATTGGTTTGTGAGAGGCTGTACAATTATGATTTATGCCCCTCGAGGAGGGTTTTGGTTTGGAATTTCGGAATCATGCATTTTGGCATATACGCATTGCATTACGGTGCTCGGCACGCGAGTCATGTTTGCTATACTTTGACGATTGTATATACATATTCGGTTGTTGTTGTGATTTGTTGTAATTGCTTTGAGGTGTGAAGTTGGGTTGATTAAGTTTTGATGTATTTATGTTTTCATAATTGATTTAATGAATATTCAATGTGTGAAATTTGAGATGTGAATTTGTGGAGATTAATTTGGTGTTAATTATGTGTTCATAATTGATAATATTAATGTTTGAAGTGTTGATTGATTCAGAGCTATTTTAGAATTGAAAATCTGCATTTTCTCAATTGTATTTGGCTACGACAATGCAGTCTGTCAAAACTTCATTTTTCAACGTTGTTAATGCATTTGTGGACATATGAAAACCCTTTCGAGGAGTATGCTAAGACGAAAGGTTCTTTTGAGCATTTGAAAATATAAGAATTTTGCTATGTGATATTTGTTAATTTCGGTTGGTGACCTTTACAATTATTGTGGAAATCTGGGCTTTGCCCTCATATGAGAAACAGGATCATCCTACCGGTTAGTACCCTGGAGATGGAAAAGTATCATACCTGACTGAAGTTGTGTCAGGAGGATCTTGCGGGGTGCGTGGAGATCACCCGAGTTGTGTAGTTTTTGTAGCATGATCAGATTAGGTGGTTGCATAATGACTAGATGTCTTTCTTTTGTGATTGTATTTATTTCATTTTGGAAGATTGTATCCATGCTTAAATTTTTTGATGTGACGTGGGAAAAGTTAAAATTCTTGGGGCAGCGCTTTTGTATAGGTCTACCGAGAATACCCCAACGGTATTAGCTATGATCGATAAGTCTCATAGCCGCCGTGTATTTTGATGTTTGAATACTTGGGATTTTTATTTCAAAAAATTATTCCGCTGCTTGTAAATATTTGTTGACTTTGTCGTTATGTTACGACTTAAATATTTATCCAAAAGTATTTTATTTGTTTTATTTCTTTGTTTGTAAAAAAATAAAATAAAATACACTCGCGCTGTTAAAAATCGGGGTGTTACATTGTGATATCAGAGCTTTGGTTTGGATTTCTTTGGGACTGTGGAGTTTTGGTTATAGATTGTAGGTCAACTTGTAGGTTAAGAGTCGTTATCTGATCATGCGTCGGGGTAATTGGTCTGAGTTGTCAGATCAGGGGTAGTTATTATGTATTAATGTAGTCGAAAATTATTTTTGGAATTATTATAAGGGGTGTTGAGATTTCTTCTTGATGTTGGTTTTGAGGAAACAATGCATCCAAGAAGGGATTACGCTGCAAGAGTCAACGTCAACGGGGATGATCAAGTGACTGAAGCTATGAACAACATGGTTGCTTCCGTTGCTGCACAAACTGCTGCAAGGACTCTGCATGATCTAGAGAAGAGGGAAATAGAGATTTGTGTTGTTGCGTCAAGGGGACTGGAAGAATTTTGTCGTTACCATCCTCCAAAGTTCAAGGGTGATGAGAACTCAGAAAAAGCTGATCAGTTGATTCAAGAAGTGGAAAAGATCTTCGTGATGACGGATTGTCAGGCGAAGTTGAAGCGAATCCTGATGGCATGAAATTTATGAAGGGTTCCAAGGACAAAGAAGCTATGTGTTGGTGTTAACTCAAAGATGATGAGTATGGATGGATTAACATTAGATTAATAAGGGATTTCAAGTAAAGACCTAAGTGGAGGACTTTTGTTAAGAAAAGTATTAGATGTTTTCTTGGTAGATTTCAGGATGAAACTGGATGAAGTTTGATAACTGTCAAAGAGATGTGAACATCATGGAATTGTTAAGATGAGGCTTCCATTTGGAATATCATTTGGTGCTTAGGTGTCCAGGAAGAGGCTTGTATTAAAGTCCAGGGGCACCACACATTTTGTAACCAAGAACTACAAAGCTTTGATTTATCCATCGCACTGAGAGATACATCAAAGCAAAATCAAATTCTTGTCAAGCACATAAATAAAAATTTATTTTTTCTCCTTTATTTCTTAAGCACGCGTGTATTCCAAAATCATATTAAAAATAATTGTTATTCATATTAATAATGTTAATATTAAGTTAATATAAATATACTTAAGTTAATATTAATCTTGCACAATTAACTATAAGTAACCGTATTTTAACGGATGTCGTAGGATGCTCATACCTTCCCTACGCATAGTTGACTCCCGAACTCAAATTTTGGTTTCATAGATCATTTTTTTATTTTATTTTATTTTCTATTTTTAAGGGTTTCTCAATATTTTTCCTATTTTAAAATACATTTTGGTGGCCACATTGTCGTCAATGTTCAAAATAAGCACCGATCAAGACGTGATGGTTATAAAAATTCAACAAAGGGATACACCTGCATATTGCTTATCAATAGAAGAAGAGTTTGACGACAAACCATGGTTTTATGATATCAAATCATATATTAAGAATAAAAATATCCATTGGGCATTTCAGAGAACGACAATAGGGTTTTAATGAGGTTGTCAATGAACTTCTTCTTTAATTGCAATCTGCTTTATTAGAGAAATCATGATATGGTTCTCCTCAGATGTATGGATTAAGTGGAAGCAGAGAAAATCATTCAAGAGATTCACGAAGGTTCTTTCGGAACTCATGCTAATGGGCACACAATGGCAAGAAAAGACTTAAGGGATGGCTACTATTGGTTGACTCTGTAGTCTGATTGCAATAGTTAAGTTAAGAAATGTGATAAATGTTAAATCTATGCTAATAAAGAACATGTACCACCCACCCTTTTGAATGTTTTAATATCACCATGGTCATTTTCAATGTGGGGAATAGATGTTATTGGACTCATCGAGCCTAAGGCTTCAAATGGTCACCGGTTTATCCTAGTAGCTATTGATTATTTCACAAAATGGGTTGAGGTTGTTTCTTATGTCAATGTGACGAGAAGTGTAGTTGTAAGATTTATCAAAAGAGAATTGATTTGTCGATATGGCTTGCTAAATAAGATAATCACTGACAATGCAAACAATCTGAATAATAAAATGATGAAGGAGTTGTGTGATAGTTTCAAAATTCAGCACCATAATTCTTCACCATATCATCCAAAAATGAATGGGGCTGTAGAAGCAACAAATACAACAAATAAGAATATCAAGAAGATGATACAAAAGATAGTGAACACATATAAGGATTGACATGAAATGCTTCCTTTTGCATAACATGGCTATAGAACCTCTATTCGTACCTCAACAAGGGAAACTCCTTTCTCATTAGTGTATGGAATGGAAGTGGTACTTCCCATTGAAGTTGAAGTTCCCTCGATTAGAGTCTTGATGGAAACAAAACTAGAAGACACTGAGTGGGTTCAATTACAATTTGACCAATTATATCTCATAGATGAAAAAAGAATGATAGCTCTATGTCACGACCAACTATATCAAAAAAAAGACTTAAAAAGGCAGACGAGAAAAAAGTCCGTCCTCAAGAATTTCAAGAAGAGGACTTGGTGTTAAAGAAAATATTGCCCATAAAAAAAGATTCTCGTGGAAAATGGACCCCGAAATACGAAGGACCATATGTTGTGAAAAAAGCTTTCACTGGGGGAGCACAAATACTCTCAAAAAAAGACTTAAAAAGGCAGACGAGAAAAAAGTCCGTCCTCGAGAATTTCAAGAAGAGGACTTGGTGTTAAAGAAAATATTGCCCATAAAAAAAGATTCTCGTGGAAAATGGACCCCGAAAAACGAAGGACCATATGTTGTGAAAAAAAATTTCGCTGGGGGAGCACTAATACTCTCATAAATGGATGGAGTGAACCATCCACTTCCAGTAAATTCAGAGCAGTCAAAAAATTTTATGCTTGAAAAAATGGGCTCTATAGTTTGAAAACCTGAAAAGGCGACCTAGGCAAAAATTAGAACATCCCGATGGATTGAAAGCTTGGAAGAACAGTCCACGCAAAAGCTAGGGATAAAAAAAATCAAGCGCTTCAAACTAGGGCAATTATTATTCTTGCAAGTTGACTAATAAAAGTTCTAAATTACAAGAATGATTAGTGTTTGTTATACCTCCAACTAAAGCTAAACACATTCTTCCCCACATTGTAACCCCTGCCTCATTTTTGTTTTCTTTCAATGTAACGAATGTATGTTTTCCGATATTGTCATTCGATGTTGTACGTTACACTATTTCTAAACTAATTCAGCTTCATAGTTGATTGTTCTGGAATTTTGAAACGTTGTTTTATGATAATAATTGTTAGAATTTGAAATATGTGGAAAACAAATACATGAGAACTCGATAGATTCTCAACATGTACGAGTGCATATAAGAAAAATGAAGAATAATCATTTTAAACAATGAACTTTGTTTTACCTTGAAAAAATGGGGGTCCCACGAGACATACTAGAGTCTTCATGCAAAAAATGGTTGTTATCTTCATTCATCCATTGAATCTCGTGGGTGTGGAAGATAATAAGGATCAAGAAATCAAATAAATAAACACGAATTAATTATTAACTCATGACACATATAAATCATGCATAATTTACTCATACTCATATAATACATGCATCTTCATTCACACTTTACCTATACTCGACAACCCTACATAATGCATAACACACGAATGAATCATTCATACCTTATCATTCAAATTAAAAGTATCATATACTTATGCTCCCTCTTTATCTACCTTCAAGATTGGACCACCTACCTTTGTTCATTTCTGTTGATCTACGCATCAGTAATCAATCCAAAGGCGATTATTTTTATTTCTATGGATCTACGCATCGGTAAACAATCTGAAGACAATCACTTTCATTTCTATCGATCTACACATCGGTAACCAAACTAAAGCCGGTCATTTTTATGGATCTATGCATCGGTAAACAATCCAAAGACGATTATTTTTATTTCTGTCGATCTACACATCGATAAACAATCCGAAGACAATCATTTTTTACTTCTATGGATCTACCCATTGGTAAACCATCTGAAGACAATCATTTTTTATGGATCTACGCATCGATAAACAATCCAAATATGATCGCTTTCATTTATGTCGATCTACACATCGGTAACCAATCTAAAGACAATCATATTTTACTTATATGGATCTACACGTCGGTAAACCATCTGAAGATGATCATTTTCATTTTTGTCGATCTACGCATCAATAACAAATCTGAAGATGATCCTTTTTATTTCTATGGATCTATGCATCGATAAACAATCCGAAGATAATTATTTTCGGTTATGTCATTCTACGCATCAGTAATCAATCCGAAGAAGATCGTTTTCCAAATTTAAAAAAATTGCATCATTCTCACTTTAACATTTTAGGGGCACTTTAACACATGCATTTGTTATTGGACAAAATTTAGGTCCTTATATTTACTTATATTTTACTTGATAATATGAAAACAAAAACCATTGTTATTCATATTTTTCAAGTAAAATATAATTAAATAGGGGCAATTGTAGTACCTCAATTTCGTCCAACTTATTAGAAATAATTCAAAAAGTAATAATATTCATTTTTATTATAATATATCAAATTTTGTGATTTCTGTCTTCATAATCATTAATACAAGAAAGTAAAACATTTATATAAAAAAGAAAATAAAAATAATATAGCTAAAAATCAGATTCATTATGTCGCAATAATTTACAATATCAAATCAAATTACAATTTTAAAGTCAAATCAAATTACAACAAGTAGGTGCATTATATCTCGTCAATTTACAATGCTGAATCAAATAATAGTTTTAAAACCAAATCAAATTACAATTTAAAAATTAAGCCAAATTAAATTACAATAAAAATTAAGCCAAATCAAATCAAATTAAGCCAACTGCTCCCGTCTATTTTGCCTCTTTTTTATTCTCCATCGTGGCCCTTGCTCACTGTCAAACCTTGATTTGCTGATGTTGGGTGTTTTTGATGCACAAGTCTTGCTCACTGATACATTTATACCTGTTGTAACAAATTAGAGAAATAAAAATATAATTATTATAAGTAAGCCATAATACACATTATACATAGTAAAGGAACAAACTTTTGAGTTTTAAAAAAAAAACTAAAAGACAAATTAAAGTTGCAAATAAAAAAGTTCAGCAAATGAACAGATAAAAAACAAACATAGGCTAAAACCATGAATGCATCAGATGTATAGAAAAAAAAACTTAGATGATGACCAAAAGAAAAGAAGCATCAAACAAGGAACTAGAAAGCTCAAACAAGGGCAAAGGCAAAGAAAGCAACTAAACAAATAAAAAAAACTCTATAAATACATCTTTAAATTTCATAAAGGAACAAACGAAATCAAACACAAACAGAAAAATACCTAAACAGAAAAAGAAGAAATTAGATGGAGTATTAACAAGCACAAAACAAACATAAAACGCAAAGACTTCTCTTCGAGCAAACGATCGAGATCCTCGATCAACATCATCGACTTCGGCATCGTGTGCATCAGTAACATCTTACAATCAGCACCATTGAAACAATGAAGCTTGATTTTACTGTACCGGACGCACCGTAGAGAAGGTAACTCCTTTTCCAAACGCGCTTCTTTTATTTTTTTTCAACTCATGGCCACAACGATCGCCCCCTCCTTTGAGTTTGTAAGTAACTAAGGTTTCATTTGGATGTTTTAATTTGTTTGTTTTGCTTAGTTGAGCTCAGACTTTAACAAAAAATAAAAGGTAAATTTGTTCATGCAAGTTCAACCCATTTAAAGTTAATTTTAAAAAACATTGCTTCATAACTAAATATCAATTTCATAAAAAACAAAAATAAATATTTCATTAAAAATTAATTAGATGTGACATCTTTTTAATCTTTTTAGTTGTTAGGACACAAGTGGTACAAGTTATTAGGACACAAGTTGTGACAACTTGGTGGTTCTAAATATCATCTTCATAGAGAAATTAATAAATTAAAATTTATAAACAAATTAGTAAATAAAAATTATTATTAAAGGTTAACTAGAAATGACATTTTTTAATGCATGAGTATCAGTACATAATTTATACAACCTTATAATTCTAAAACATATTTTTATAAATAAGTAAATATAAAAGCAACTATTTAAATTTGATTAATTACATGTGATCTTTTTTTAATCTTTGAGTTGTTGAAACACAAGTTGTACTATTTGGTGGTTTTAAAACCCAATTTTAAAATTGAAAATAATTAAAAACGTTTACCAAAGTCATTCTTAAAATAATATAATTCCATGAAATGATTCACCACTCCAACTGCATATAGAAAATCAGGCCTTGTACATGTTAAGTATCTTAGACTTCCACCGAGGCTTTTGAAAAAAGAAGGGCCCTCCTTTGATCCATCTACCAACTTTGACAACTTCAATCTACTGTCCATTGGTGTGTTCACCTGATTGCAATCAAACATTTTCATTTCTTTACATAGTTTTCTTGAGAAATAAATATACCTTCTTCCAATTGCTTTACTTCTAAGCCTAAGTAGTATGACATGAGCCCGATATTAGTCATCTAAAACTCAAGCGCCATGGCCTTTTTGAACTCTTCAAACAAACATCGATAGTTTCCAGTGTATATAACATTATCCACATAGAGATAGACAATCAAAATATCTCCAATATTACAAACTTTGACATAAAGAACATATTCATTAGGACAACGAGCAAACCCATTATCTTGAAAATATTTGTCGATGTGACTGTTTCATGCTCTTGGTGCTTGCTTTAATCCATACAACGCTCTCCTCAATCTCAAAAACTTTATCTTCGTGTATTTAAATCATCTACCCCATTGGTTGCTCAACATAGATCTCTCCTTCAAGATATCCATTTAGAAATACCAATTTTACATCAAGTTGATAAAGTTTCCAATTATTTTGAGATGCTACAGTGATTAGCAAACGAATAGTGTCCATGTGAACAACTGGTGCAAAAACTTCTTCATAGTCAACTCCATGTTTTTGTTTGTAGCCTTTGACAACAAGTCTTACTTTGTATTTTTCAGTCTCTACATTAGCATTCTTTTTAGTCTTATACATCCATTTGACTCAAATTACTTCATGGTCTTTTTGGAAGAGTTGCTAATTCTCAAGTGTTGTTCTTCACAATTGATTTGATCTCCTCATTCATGGCTTATCTCCACCTTTTATCTCTCCATAATTTAATGGCTCACTATCCGCTAAGAGACAATACAAATCTTCAAGGTCAAGAGTAATTTTAGTTGCTTGGTCATTCGCTTGAACTCTATTCTAGAGAAGTAGGTGAAAGAGGAGGTGAAAATGGTGGAATTGCATTTTGAACTAGTGTTGTAGCCTCTAGATCTTCTTCAAAATATGGAAGAAAATTATAGTTTGTTTCTTGTTGATCCTCCCAATTCCATGTTGCATCTTCATCTAATTCAACATCATGACTCACCACTACCTTATTGTTGCATGGGTTGTACAACTTGTAACCTTTAGAATGCGGATCATAGCCAAAAAAAACATGTTTGATGTTTCGATCATCAAGTTTGGATCTTTCTTGTTGTGGCACATGTGCATATGCTATGATCCAAAAGAGACGCAACTGATTAACACTAGGCGTCCTTCCATTCCATGCTTCTGGAGGAGTTTGGTCATTTACATTTATAGTCAGAGATCGATTTTCCAAATAAACCACACAAGAAACTGCTTCAGCCCAAAACTCCTTTGGCATCCTTTTGGATTTTATCATGCATTTTGCCATGTTCAAAATAGTTATATTCTTTCTCACGGCTACTCTATTATGTTGCGGAGATCTTGGAACTACCAACGAACGGTGAATTCCAAGAGTTACACGAAATTCATTAAACTCCTTCGAAGTGAAATTCATTATCCTTTTTCTACAAGACCTTTGAAGTTCTTAAAAGCAACAAAAGCTTCTAATTTTTTTTAAGAAATAAATCCAAGTTTTTCGAACAAAATCATCAATAAAGAGAATGAAATATTTACTCTTACCAAATGAAGATGGATTGATTGTTCCACACAAGTCGGTATACACAAGTTGCAATGGCTTAGTTGCTCTTGATGTAGCTTCTTTAGGGGAAAAATTTCTTGCTTCCTTTCCAAGAAGACAACCTTTACACAATTGATTTTGATGATTGATTGAAGGCATCTCTTTCACCATATTCTTTTCTCCCATTATTTTAAGTGCACCAAAGTTCAAATGGACATACCTTATATGCCAACACCATGCTTCATCTTGTACACTCATCTTCAAACATTTTGCTTCAATAGTTTTTAGGTTTGACATTTTACTTTTATTTTTCGACATAAGAACCTTAGCAATTAAACTGTTATTTTGATCTTTAAGCCAAAGATATTATTTTTCATGAGAACTTCATATCATTTTTCAAGAAGTTTGTCCAAACTCAAAATATTACTCTTTAATTTAGGCACATAGTATACATCATTAATCAACTTATGGCTCCCACCTTTAGAAGAGATTAGAATCATACTTTTCCATTCAATTTTACTTTTGATGAGTCTCTAAAGGAAACATTTCCATTCATCTTTTCATTAAGCTCCACAAATTTCTCTTTGCATCCACACATATGGTTACTTGCATCATTGTCCAAATACCATGAACTATTAGCATCTCTATCTACTTCCTTGAGTGTTAGCAGCAAAGTTAAACCTTCATCTTCGTCAACAAGATTAGCCTCTTGTTCCTCTTGATTAGGAGCATTACGTCATTCCAAAGAAAAATGGCAAATTCATGATAGTTATAACATTCAACTTTAGATTTGTCATGCCTTTTTTCAATTGATAATACCCATAACCTCTTCATCTTCCACCAACTTTTGGCGATGAATGACTTCTTACTTGTAATTTGATTCATGGTCGAAACCTCTTCCTCTTCCTCCTTGGTCACGACAATGTCCTCGTCCTCGTCCTCATCCTTGTTCATGTCCATGTCCGTTTGGACTATTGAATCCTCTATCATCCTTCAACGAAGATTTGATCTTGAGAACTTGCTCTAATGGCTCCTCTTGCCTTTTCTTCATTTTTTCTTCTGGAAATTATAATAAACCTTATAATTCCAAAATGCACATTGAGTCAAGATCTTTTAATTCCTCAATGACACACACCACATAATCAAACTTAGGAGTCAAGGAATGAAAAAATTTCTCCTCTACACAAACATCTTTTATCTTGTCTCCATATCTCTTCATTTGATTCACAATTGTCTTCACCCTTGAGCAATAATATGAAATTGATTCAGAATCCTTCATCTTCAAAGCTTCAAAATCTCCCCATAGAGATTGAAGTCTTATCTTTTTCACTTTGTTGATGCCTTGGAGTGATTTCTCCAAAATCTTCCAAGCTTCTGTTGAACTTGTAGCATCGACAACCTTCTCAAATATAAAATCATCCAAACATTGATGAATGAGAGTAAAATCTTGTTGATACTTATTCCTTGTCTTTGTCAAAACCTCCTTCTCAACTTGAGACAATCCCTATTCATCTTGTGGCTCATCATAGCCTTTTTCAACAATCTCTCATACACCTTTGAGAGCCAAGCAATGTTTTCATGCAAAGACACCATTTTTCATAACTCTCTTTTTTCAAGAAGAGGAAAGTGGAAAGTAGTGTAATCATGGGTCGCCATTTCTCAACTCTCACAACCAAGCTATGATACCACTTTACTAGACAAAGAAAGGAATTATTTATAATAGAAAACTAACAATTTACTTGATGCTTAATGTCAAGTACAATGAGATATTTATAGGTACAAATAAAAAAACTTTAGACACATTTCTAGGAGCTTCCTAATTAATACCCACTTCTAACTATTTCCCACAATTTCATATAATTAAAGCACTTTCAAATTCTTACATGGAAATTCTACATGGTTCTAGACTTATCCTATTTCAAATTAGTAATAACATTTTCTTGGCGAGTTGAGTTCAGTCGATGTAAGACCCGTAATTTTAAATCCTAAGTTATACGATTTTAGGGTATTTTGTGTTAAATTGCTTAGGCTTTTAACCCAGTTTTCGGTATTTAGTGAGTTAAAGTCCGAAAATATATTTTTGGAAAATGGATTAAAATTATTTGTTGAAAAATAATTTATTTGAGTTTCGAAGAATTTAATTCTAGGCGATTTTGTTCAAAATATCTCAGGTTGTTGAAAATTGTATTTGACAATTGATTTGCGACGAGAGTAGATATTTTTATCAAAATAGTTTGAGATGAGAGTGAAGTGACGGATGTGAGAGTTAGATATTTATTGGGTTAGTTTTAAATATAATATATATATATATATATGAATATATTATAAGTAATATATATGTATATAGTATGTAATATATATATATATATATATATATGTATTTATGGAAAGCTAGAAAAGGAAAACAGGCAGAGAACAACGTAAACAGAGGAAGCTTTCCATCGCAAACCAGCTCTTCTTCCTTCTTTCTCTTCCATTTCTTTTTCTTTCTTTGACTTCAGGAATATAAACCCAAGGCTTAGTGGGTGATAGGACAAGGATTACTCAACTTCACTCTTCCTCTTTGATCCGAAAACGAAGAAAACGATATTAGGGATTCAAACTCAAATCTCTCTGTTTCATCTAGATCTAAGCCTCCTTTCAAGAAGTGATAGAAGGGAAGGTTGCTCACCTCCGTGCTACGGTGCTAGTGGACCAACTTTGGAAGCGGCGTTGCGAGCGGAGATTTTACCGGATTTGCTCACGGTACTGTAATCGAACGTAAAAGCTAAAGTGAAGGTAAGGGCTCCTTCCAAACTTTTAGTTTGCATTTAGGGACTTATATGTGGTTGTGTGGAAAAAAAATTTGTTAGGGTTTAAGTGTTGATTTGGGAAAATCTATCTAAGGCTTTATGGGTAAAATCTTAGAGTTAGGTTTTGGTTATATTGATGAATGTTTCGTGGAAAATGAATTTAAACTCATTTATGTATGATTTTGAGTAAATGAAACTTGTGTGTTTGAGTGGTGGATTGTGTCGATTTGTGTTCGTTGTTTTTGACGTGTTCTTAGTTAATACTTATGAAACTTGAGATGTGTTTTGTGTGGAAAATGATTTGGTGTGAATTATGGATTGAATGTGAAAGTATGTTTGAGTTTGTTTTGTGTGGAATTTGAAAAACATTAAGTTAAACGAGTATTAAGAATGGAGAATCTTTTAATGTCTTGTTTACTTAATGTGAGTTTGTGAAAATCGTTTAAGCTAAATGAGAATTAAGAATGGAGAATCTCTTAATGTCTCGTTTACTTAATGTTGTTTTGAAAATCGTTTAAGTTAACTGCGCGTTAAGAATGGGAAATCTCTTAATGTCTTAGTTACTTATGTTGTTTGAAAATCGTTTAAGTTAACTGAGCGTTAAGAATGGGGAATCTCTTAATGTCTTGGTTACTTAATGTTTGTTTTGAAAATCGTTGGAGTTAAAAGAGTATTAAGAATGAGGAATCTCTTAATATTTTTGTTTGCTTAATATGGGTTTGTTTGTGAAAATCATTAAGTTAAATGAGTATTAAGGATGGGAAATCTCTTAATATATGCGTTTACTTAATGTTGTCGTGAAATTGATTTTGTGAAGAAATGAATTGTCGAGTCAAGGTGATGCCATGTGATTTGTTGGTTCATCTTGTCTGTGTTGAGATTGTCGCGCCAAGGTGATGCCATGTGATTTGTTGGTTCATCTTGTCTGTGTTGAGATTGTCGCGCCAAGGTGATGCCATGTGATTTGTTGGTTCATCTTGTATGCGTTGAGATTGTCGAGTCAAGGTGATGCCATGTGATTTGTTGGTTCATTTTTTCTGCGTTGGGATTGTCGAGTCAAAGTGATGCCCTGTGATTTGGTGGTTCATTTTGTCTGTATTGGGATTGTCGAGTCAAAGTGATGTCATGTGATTTGTTGGTTCATTTTGTCTGTATTGGGATTGTCGTGTCAAAGTGATGTCTTGTGATTTGTTGGTTCATTTTGTCTGTATTGGGATTGTCGAGTCAAAGTTATGCCATGTGATTTGTTGGTTTATCTTGTCTGGGTGGGTATTGCGTTGAAACCGTTAAATGTTATGTTTTGAAACTATGTGTAAGTGTGTTTGATTCAAATTGTGATTGTGTTGATTGTACTAAGAGTTATGTTTTGGAATTGTCTAATAGTATGTTAGATTGTAAAACGATTTCGAAACTCATAATGTCGTGATGATTGTATGGATATTACTAAGTGTTAAGGTTTGGAGTGGTGTTTGAATGTGATTGAGTTAGTTTATGTATTTTTGAAAGAATATACAGGGAAATCGATTTACCCAATCGATTTGATAAGTTACAGGGGCCCTGTTTTGCACGAAATCGATTTACCTAACCGATTTTGTAAGTTGTCTTTCAAAATCATTTAAGAAATCGATTTGGTAAATCCATTGGATTCAATTGGATTCAAGTCAGGGGCTTTGTCTTCCAAAAATCGATTTGCTCAATCGATTGGATTCAATACAGGGGCTCTGTTTGTCAGAAAATCGATTTACCCAATCGATTGCGTCAATCGATTTACCCAATCGATTGATTTAAGCCCAAAGTTCAGTTTTCACTAAAAACTTTCAGGAAATTGATTTCTCCAATCGATTGGCTTAGTGGAAAATCTTATTTTGAGTTAGATAATTGATTGCTCAATTGATTTATCAATGTGTTGGTGAGTTACATATTACTTGATGGATTGAGAACTTTCTTTTGATTTCATTTACATTTGGCAAACATTATATGAACTTTTAGCATATGGAAAATCCTTTTATGTGCATGCTAAGTTGAAAGGTTATTTTGTGCATTTAAAAACTTAAATGTTATGTGTTAATTGTTAATTTCGGTTGGTGACCCTTTACAACTATTGTGGAAATCTGGGTTTTGCCCTCAGATGAGAGTCAGGGTGATCCTACCGGTCCGTACCCTTCAGATGAGAATGTGGATAGGAGTGCTTGATTGGAGCTACGCTAGGAGAATCTCACGGGGCGCGTGGAGGTTACTCAAGGCGTATAATTTTTGTTATGTATAGAATGATCCGACTAGGTTGTCACTCAGGACACATATGTCTTTCTTTTGGGCTACCTTTATGTAAAGTTGAAAGGATGTACTTGTACTATTGCTGACAGCAGGACATGCTTTGGATTTATATTTTGAAAAAATTTTCCGCTGCTTGTAAATTTTAATGACTTAGTTATATATCCAAAGGTTTTATCTTATTTATTTCTCTGTTGTATTTTAATTTCTTTTGAAAAAAAAAAATACACCCTCGCTTTGAAAAACGGGGTGTTACAGTCGACTTTAACCTTTTTTTGATACCAAGGAAAAGTGGTAATGCACGGATTTGACGCGCAATGGACAGTAAGGCACATGTTGTGGCTTTCAACTAGTCGCTTGTCGAAAAAGTCGTTGAAAAATGTGGTAGTGATGGCAATAGTAGCGAATTGAATAGAAACGAGTGAAACTGACGTTGGAATGTGTCATGACAGTGGTTTGAAAAAAGAATGATCAAGTTGGAAAACATAAACTAAGATTGTATTCCATAACTGTTGGGAACTAGGAAGCAAGATAACAAAAAGATTGTTCAAAGAGTATCAAAATAGGCTCTAAATACATGTTGAAATTGTGGAATTTTAGGAAAAAAGAGAAGGCAAAATAATAAGAGCTTGAATATCATTTGATAAAAGTTTTATGTTAACTTGATTACAAAAGACTCAATATTAATATCTATTTATAGGGAAATATAGACTCGATCATAAATCAAGAACAAATCATAATAATAATTAGAGATATTCTAAGATATTTCTATAATTATAAATTGATGATAAAAAATAACTCAAAATAATTTAATATAATATAAAAGATATTATAAAATATTTTATAATATTATAATATATTCTTTGTTTTTTTAGATAACAAAAACGTCTAAAAGTTAAGAGAAAAATATTGTTTTTTTTTTTCTCATTCCTCTTTTCTCCTCCTTTTCACTTCCAATTTAAGAGGAAATTTTTTCAATTTTCGTTTCAATCACCAAATTTCCACTTGAATTTTCTTTCTTTTCTTACAAGCTTTCTCTCCCCAACTTACATAGAACCATATTATGAAAATGAATGCTCTCCTATTCTTATAGACACCGGGGGTATTTATTGTTTTTCTTTTGGTTTAAGGTTCTAATATAAAAAAGAAGCAAAATCTTTATATTAAGCACAAAGGACTCACTCACCGGTAAGCTTGTAGGTCAGGTGATTTATTCTCAAGATAGAAACAATTGCCTTGATCGTATCCATGTATCATGCATATAGTAATAAGAAGAGATTAAAAAAAATTCAATAGTGTAAACATATTTCTCAAGATAGAAACAATTGCTTTGATCATCGATGTCTTCTCACACTATTTATGGATAAATGCATCATTGATGTCTCATTTCCTCATGATATGGAACGCTGATGGAATAGCAATGAAAAACTTTAATGGGACAAACAAATACTAAGATAAAAGCAATGAAAAACTTTAATGGGACAAACAAATACTAAGATAAAAGCAAAGTAGAAATGAAAAGACATTTAACTCATTAAGTCAAAATTGAAAACAGAAAATAGAGACAGGGTCTGTCAAATTCGCTTAGCTAGAAGTAAATTCACTTAGTGAATTTGAAAAACATAATCATGCTACATTTTTTTCCACTTGAATTACCCTATGACATAATGAAATGACACATTGAGGAAGAATTATTGAGCAGACAACCTACATTCAAACTTATTTCAGCATTGAGTGAGAGAAAATTTCCACTATAAAACACATGTCTCAATCCTAGCAACTCAACTTCCTACTTTTCTAGTAGTTTCTCAATTTCACAACAACATTTATCTTTTAAGCAAGGTAGAAGTTCATCACTATTCACAAGTACTTTGGGTAGAACTTAGTACCAAAATGTACCTAGCAAGGGTTTAACCATAGCAAATGAAGTAAGTGTCTACGAAAACAAATTTAGTCTTGAAAACAACATCCAATCAAGTTAGGCATTTCATCAAACAGTTTGCATGCAACACATTAAGAGGCAAGCATTCTCATAAAAAAGATGGAAAATTCAAGAATTCTCAACTTAGTTTAATACTTCAACAAAACAAAAAATCAAACAAAGTGAAAGCCGACTTTACCTTTCTGAAGAAATGAAAAAGGAGAATAAATAAGATGCTTGTGTTAGTGAGTAATGGAGACGAACCATGTAGTAGGAGGAAGATGAGGGAATGGAGAAGATAATTTTTTTGTGTTAGAGGTAGAAGTGGAAACAGGTGAGGTGAACGGTGTATTATTAGTTTTTTAAGCCTAAACCTAAAACGTATTTAAAAGTCTATTTTACACTAAATAATTAATAAAGTTATAATTAAATCTAATAAAATTATAATTAATAAATTAGAAACAATTTTATAAACAAGTACATAAAACAAGTTTAAAATAATAAATATTAATAAATAATAATAAAAAATAACAATATTAATAATATATATAATCTAATAAATTTTTTTGTAAACTCTTATGTTTAAAAATTTAACATTTAGCTTTTTTTTTTATTAAATAAGACTTTAAATAGACACTGCTTAACATATTTTCACGTGTGATGTGAGAGTTACTTTTTTAGGTTGGTGTGTGGGTATAAAAGCAACCGTTTGAAAAAAAAGAAGAAAACAGGGGGTAAGAGATGATGTGTGAGAGTAGTAAATGAGTGTGGGTGAGTCGTTGAAAAGAGTGGTTGAAAGTTAGTGGCTATCATTTCTTGTGATTGGAAGAAAACTAAAATTTTTAAAGAAAGGAAATTTGCTTAGCCAAGCTAATCCAAAACAAGGAATATTTCGCTTAGCGAATCAATAAAGGGGGTCATGTAAATATTTATTTAAAGCGAATTGGATTGTGAAAACCCTCCTTTTTTTTTTTTTTAATGTGAAATTCGCTTAGCAAATTTATCTGTCATTAATAATTTGCTTAGCTTGTATCAGTGAGATATTCCTTTTTAGTTTTAAAATATTTCCTAAGTTAAAGGAGACTTTTTTTAAAACACTACCAACTAAACCTCTTTTACCATTTATGACAGCACAATCACCGACACATAATATAAAACAAAACATAAGACAATTAAATTAGACCAATCACAAACAACGAAAATAAAATAAGTAATACAAAATCAAATTAAAATGCAAAAGGGATAGAAAATTGGATTGCCTCCTAATAAGCTTCTTTTAACGTCACTAGCTTAACGCATCATGTGACCTCAAGGATCACTGAGACGAATTACCATGGTGAGCCTTTCAACTTCGCCACCAATGTAAAGTTTGAGTCTTTGTCCATTAAATGTCATGCTCCTTTCACTTTTTGCTTGTATTACTTAGAAGACTCATAAGCATGCAATCTCATCTCTTCTGATTCATGAAGCTGCAATTTCCTCTTTTCTCCAACTCGCTTTGGATCAAAAGTCAAGAATTTCAAATCCTAGAAAGCATAATGTTCCATTTCTACCAAAAGGTGACAAGCTTTACCATAAACCATCTCAAAAGAGGATAAACCAATAGGAGCTTTGTAAGCAGTCATGTACGCCCATAATGTGTCATCTAATTGCATTGACCAATTTTTTGTTGATGATGCAACTGTCTTTTCAAGCATCCTCTTGATTTCTCTATTGGATACCTCAGCTTGCCCATTGGCATGCGGGTGATACGGAGAAGCTACTTTGTATCAAACATTATAATGCTCCAAGACTTTCTTAAGTGGTGCATCCATTCACTTTGTCCATTGTCGATTTCAACTAAGATATACTCATTTGTGAAGAATGAGGGTAATGGTCCAACAAAATCAATCCCCCAACAATCAAATACTTTCACTTCAAGTATGTTCTGTAGAGGCATTTCATGTCTTCTTGAAATGCTCTTTGACCTTTGGCAATTATCACATCTTTGAATATGATCATAAGTATCTTTGAAAATAGTGAGCCAATAAAATCTAGATTAAAGAACCTTTGCGGTAGTTATTTCTCCATTGTAATAACCCCTAGAAGGTGAATTATAATAGTGCCACATTATACTTCTTGATTCCTTTTTTGATACACACCTTCTTAATAAATTATCAACTCCAAGCCGAAACAAATAAGGATCATCCCCTACAAATTGTTTCGCATCTCAAAGGAATTTCTTTCTGTATTCTCAGTTAAAATATTCAGGGATAACAGTGACAACTTTAAAATTTTCCATATAAGAAAACTATGGTCGTTCTTGCACTAGGAAGAGTTTTTATTTAGGAAATTATTTCAACATCTCTTTTTCTTTTATGGTCACCTCATCATTCACTAGTGGTTATCAAATATTTGATAGTGGAATGGTTAATATAAACCACAACCTTGGAACCAATGAGGTAAGATCTAAACTTTTCCAAAGCAAAAACTATGGCAAGTAATTCTTCTCAGCTGTTGCATAATTGATATGAATTTCATTTAAAAGGCTTTCCCTGCTAATTTTTCCAACATTTGATCTATGAAAGGTAAAGGAAAATAATATTTTCTAGTAGCTTTGTTCAACTTCTAGTAATCTATGCACATTCTACATCATGTAATAGTCCTTGTTGAAATTAATTCATTCTTATCATTAGTTATGATCATCTCCTATATTGACAGGCAATGTAACTTTCCCAGGATAATTTGTTTTCTGAAGTTAAGTTCTCTAAATGATTGCACTACAATTAGCGTCCAGCTAAATGGTTTCCTTATCAGTGTATCTTCTTTTATCATAATCTCTTTCATGAAATATAAATAACAAAAGAGTAATAATATAAATAAAAAAAATGTTCATCATTACAAAATGCAATGGCATTTGGCACAATTTGAAAAAGTCAATTTTGTGTGTGATTGGCTATTTGACCCGTTATATTCATAATAAAGATAGACAATTTCGTTGCTCATCTCTAGCAAAATGTCACATGTGTATTTTTTGCAATTTAATCTATACACAAATTTTTTGTCATAATTATTTAGACTTTACATGAGTTGAAATTATTTAATTGTCTCTTTTAAATATCAAAAAACTCAATTACATTAAAATTTTTGAATTAAATATATAATATATTAAAAATAATCACATTAAATAATTTAAAAGTAATTAATTTTTTATTATAATAATAACTCAGATTTGAAAGAAAATAATGTTTTTAATAGCGACTTGAGAAAAGTATATAACATAAAAGATTAAGCAAACTCCGTGAACAATAACATATAAAAATATGATTTTGATTTTACCTCTATCGAGAACACACAAGAAACGCCGATTAATGGCGAAGAAAAAAAGCACGTTAGAGAAAACAGTGTTGTAGAAAAGCAAAAGTTGGAGCATTGATGAGTTGAAAAGTAAGAAGAATAACAACACTAATAGGATTTTGATATCAATCAATATTGTGGGTAGTTCGGGATCATTATTAATTGTTGTGAATGAGAATGCTCTTGTTTGTGATGTTATTGAAAAAGCTCTTAAATCTTATGCACGTCAAGGGAGACTACCTCTTTTGGGATCTCATGCCACTGATTTTGCTATTTATTGCTCATATCATGTGTCTCATGGTAAGATTTTCTTAAAGAATTTTTTGTTTGCTTTTTTGTTTTAATTCTATAGTTTTTAAATTTGGATTTTAGATGAAAACAAATAAAATTTGAGTAATGATTGCGTTAACGTAAAATCAAATTTAGATACTTTCAATCGATTCAATATTAAAATAATTTTAAATTTTGATATGTTTGTTACTCCACCAATTTAGATCTTAAAATTTTATTTTGAACAAATTTATTGTTGAAATTAGCTAAATTATAAAACAATTTTGAAATTGAACTTTCTCAATCAAGTGAATTTGTTTTTGTTTTGTCTATGATATTAATGCATATTTGGTACTAGAGTTGTCAGAATTATGGTAAGTTGTCGTAATTTTTAAAAGTTATAAATTATAATTTTTGTAAAATTACAGTAGTTTATCGTAATTTTGATAACTCTACGAAATATTAAACATAGAATTAAATATTTTATGTCGACGTATTTAGTTTTTTAAATTGGTTATTCATGTTTTTTTTTAAAAAAAAATTGTTATCAATTAGTCGAAAGTTTTTCAAATTTCTTTTGAATTTTCATGTCACTTTTTATGTTTAAAGTGGTTTTTGTTTTACGGATCGAAGTTGTTAATCAACTCATGCTAGATTGCACAATTTTCATTACGTGTTTTCTTTTTGTTGTCCTTTCTTATGTTTGCATGTTTGTTAAACGCTCATATTTATTAATTAGAGCTCAAATCAAAGGTTAGGAGGGCTACAACATCCCTTTTCTTATAGATAAAAGTGAACTGAGCCCTAGTTTTGTCTACAATCGTCGCACATAGGAAAACGATTTTTATGCAATAAGATCACACAAACAAGCCCACGTTCATCCTCTTCATCAATGTTTCTAAGTTTGAATCATATTCATTTTTAGAACAAATTCAATTAGACGACTTTCTTATGGCAAAAGCAATTGCATAAGTGTTGAAAAAAATGATATTCTTATAAATGTTATCTTTTTTACTTTTGAAATATACATAAAATATATATTTGTTACTATTTTTACATATCGAAGTTTGTTGCCTGTTTTAATTTTTAGGTGAGGCAAAGATTGATTTTGAAGTTTTTTGAATAAATTATCCACATCTTAGTAAAATCAAAGACATATGTTCCATTAACTATGTCAAACCTTGAAGGTGATCATAGTTCTCTAAAACCAACCTAGAATTTATCTAACATGTTAATTTAGTTATTGTGTTGTAAAAATCAAATCATTTCAATCTAAAATATTCAAGAATGGAATCTCTCAATAAAAATCTCTGATGTTTTTTGGTTGATCCAAAATTAGAATCAATTCCAAAGTGTTAATCGAATTGGATTAGTTCAAATTAAATATAAGAACTAATTCAATTCAAATTGTACTACAACTAAATTTGTTTTATACTATTCTACACTTTTTAACTACTTAACGTGATTCTTTTTATTTTTATTTAAAGTACACAATACAATATAATTTTGGTTTTTTAATACCATAAATATAGTATTTTCTATATCGATTTAAATTAAATTTGTAAATATTAATATTAATATTAATGATTTTAATTTAAAAATAATAATTTAGAATTCT
>JBBPBT010000850.1:25403024-25424551 GCA_037974875.1 Cicer bijugum | reverse complement strand
CAATACCATGATCGTATAGAATAATAAAAATATCTACAAATGTGACATAATCAATTTATCAAAATATTCGTATATCAAAATCTATAATGTTAAAGGCCAAGTTATAATATGGATTTGTAATAGATTAAAATAAATATATCAATTTGAATAAAATGATCACTGCAACAAGTTACAAAACCAAATTAACTCTACAACAAAAACAACCTACTAAAACAACGTCAAATTCAAAAGATAAAATCATGAAAAAATACGAAAAAAACATATATTTAAAAATTATTTATTTAAATAAATATTAAAAAAAATAATACATACAATTAATCGATTCTTGAACAAACAATGGTTCACGACCCATTATTATAACTGTGCTATTTGTTTTGTAATACCTCTGATTTTTATTATAATTTTTTTAAAGATATATTTTGAGTTTTTATAACCACGATCAAAATATTAATAATATTATTTTAGAGTCACATCAGAGGAAAAAAAAATGCAACCACCACCCGAATTACTCCACATTCATTAAGTCTCAATACCAATATAATTTGTTTTCCTCTCATATTTTTAGTATAAAAAGGGACAACACTAATCCGTACCATCAACCATTGAGTCATTTTGATTTACAAGAGAATTATGAAAATGATGAATATATTATTCTTTTTCATTTGTTTGGTGGGTAGCGATTCTAGCCGTCGATTTAATGGTATACAAAGCACAACAAAAGAAAAATTGGAGTTTGAGCGACAGTTAAAAATCATTAACAAACTTTTTGTATTTTAAAATTTTTAATAGATACTTTTATTTTATCAAAAATTGATGGCTTCAATTTTCTAATATGTAATTATTTTTTGGATTTCTTTTATTTTTATTTTTTGAAGTAAGGATGAAAAAACAGCATTATGTATATATTTGACTGAAACATTTGTAATTGATCAAATTTTTAAGTCATGAGGAGCTGTCATATTATGGACCTGAGAAGTTGGCCATCAAAATCAAGTAGTTGTTATCATTACTCACTATGACATAGAGACCGGAAAGAGAGGAATAAAGTCAAAATTAATTATCAGTTGTGATAAAGGTGAAAAATATAAGTCAAATAAAAATAACTTAGGAACTTCAACTAAAAGGTGTGATTATCCGTTTAAACTTAGATTGAGACCATTGAATAATGATGAAGCATAAATTATTAGTTTAATGTGTGAACTTCACAACCATGAGTTAGTGGCTAACTTCGAGAATAATGCATTTGTGGGATGCTTAAAAGAAGAAGATAAGAAACATGTTGACGAGCTGACAAAGTTACACGTTGCACCAAGACACATTTTGTCATCTTTGAGAGATCGAGATAAGGAGAACATGACTAATATTTCTCGAATTTATAAGCGACGAACCACATTTAGGAATAGTTTGAAATGGCCTATAATTGATATCCAACATCTGTTGAAGTTACTTGAAGTTAATAAGTATGTTTGTTGGAGTAGGACTCATGAAGATTCCAACGTTATGAGGGACATGTTTTGGACGCATTCAGATTCCATAACTTTGTTGAACATGTTCCCTCTTGTATTGATCATGGATAGCACCTACAAAATCAACAAGTATAGGTTACCATTGTTTGAAATTGTTGGTATAATTTCAATTAGGTTGACATTAAACGGTGCATTTTTTTATATGGATTGTGAGTGTCAAGAAAACTTTTGTTGGGCATTAGATAAGTTAAAAGAGTTGTTTGTTTCAAATATCTCATTTTTTGAGGTGATTGTGACTGAGACAGAACATGCTTTAATGAATACAATTGAGCTTGTCTTTCTATCTTCAATAAATTTTCTTTTTCAACTTCATATCAACAAAAATGTTCAAGCCAAATAAAAATAATATATATTGAAGAACAATATGCAGGAACTAATTCTAGAGTTGTGGAAGAAATTTGTTTATTGCTATGAAGAGAATAAATATGAGGAATTTCTGCAAATGTTTGAGCAAACATTTGTCGAAAATATTATTTTCTTTGTTGAAGTATGGACCAATCGAGTGTTGCATCTAGGAAATAATATGACTAATAGGTATGTCATTAAAACTTTGTAATATTAGGATTAAGTCTGCTTATTAGCCATTAAAGAGATTTTTGGAACACAATAAAGAAAATTTATGTTAGGCATGAGATGATATGATTAAGATGTTGAAGTTGAAAATTATTAAGATAAAAGGGTCATTTGAGACAAAAAAAGGTTCGCAAAGAGCATATATACAACAATCCATTCTATGAGAATTTGACTTGTTTTGTATCTTGGAAAGCTTTAGTTGATATTGTTGATGAATACAAGAAAGCTAACTATGTCAATAGCGACAAAGCCACATCTCATTGTGTACTTAGAAACTCTCATGGATTATCTTGTGCATGTGAGTCGACACGATACAAGTTGGAAGATGTTCTAACCCCATTGGATGTTGTTCATATACATTGGAGGAAATTGACTATAAATAGCGATCTAGAGGAAGAAAAGTTGGAAAATGATTCAGAGTTGGACATTACATCAGATATGAATATAATTTGGAAAACACTTAATGTTGTGGAAGGAGGACATTAATGAGAAAGTTGCGTGAAATAGCATATCCAGAGACAACAACAATGTGTGCATCACTAGATAAGATCAAAACAAAGGGTGATGTGAAGAGGAAAAAAGGAAAAAAGCCGAAGGAATTCGACATATATTGTGACCCCTTAATCTTTGAGCATGTTGATGCATTTTATTCTATTAATGCAACTACTGACGTCTCTCAGCAAGGACCCATAAAAGTCTCCTAACAAGCATCAAACAAGCCTCTCAGGACCAACACCAATAGGATGTCATATAGTACCATTGAATATATCCCTCAATAGACTCATGTGAATATACACTTGAATGCAATTTTGTACAAAAGGGATCAAATAAAGTTCTTGTACATACTCCATCCAACATCAACATCACGTACAACGAGCATCAGCGGTGTAGGAGGGATGTGTTGAGTATACTCAAACTACCATAGACACCTTTCTGGTAAATACGATACCATCATAGAACACCAACGAATGTACCCTGTAAACACCCGCACATACTTAAATTATGTTGTGGTGTCCTCGTCATAATTTGGCGTCCAATTAATATCAGTATGTCCCAAAGCATCCAACTTCTCTATGTAGTATGCAACATCCCCTGATGTTTGTTTAGGAGTCCATCGAAACATCTATGGCAGTGAAGATATAAGTTTACTCATAACAAAATAGAGAGTGAGAAAATGAAAGGATACATTAATTGGGCACAAATATTAAAAGCTAGATGAAGGGATTTTTATTTTTATTATTGGTGAGAATTTGTAAAAGGGTAGATGAAATATTAACGATTTTTGACACATAAGCTAGATGAAGGCAACAACCAACACGTTTAAGTGAGTTTGAAGTATACAATGACCATGAGATTTATAACATTGGAGATCTTATGCACTTTTCCCTATTTGCTAATATTAAACCACTAAATGTTGAAGAAGCTATGAAGAGATGACCTAGGAGAGAAGTAATAATAGAAGAGATTACGACAATTGAAAAGAATCAGACTTGATGCCTAACTGATTTACCTCCAAAACAGAAACAAATATGAGTCAAATGGGTTTACAAGCTCAAGCTCAATCTAGATGAGTCAATTGTCAAGTACAAAGCTAGATTGGTTGCCAAAGGATTTCTACAAAGGACATGGATAGATTATTCTGAAGTATTTGCTCCGGTGACTAGAATTGAGACAATCAGACTAGTAATAGCACTGGCTAGTACTAGAGGCTGGTTGATGCGCCAAATTAATGTCATGTTTGCATTTTTTAATGATGTAATTTAAGAAGAACTTATGTTTCTCAACCACCAGGATTTGTGATTAAGGGAAAGGAGAATAAGGTGCTCATATTGAAAAATACTTTTTTTTTGGCTTGAAGCAAGCCCTAAAAGCTTGGAACAAAAGGATTGACTCAATTCTAATCAACATTGGCTTCATCAAATGCACAATTGAATATGAGGTTTCTTTGAAGCATTACACACATGATGGAAGGTCAACAATACTTATGCTTTGTCTATATGTTGATGATCTGTTAGTGACTGACAACAACATGAAAGAAATTGAGGAATTCAAAGTGATCATTAAGAATGAATTTGAGATGATAGACTTGGGAAAGCTAATCTATTTCCTTGGAATAGAATTAACTAAAACAAAATAAAGGCTAATGATGCATCCAAGGAAATATGCTGGTGAAATATTGAAAAGGTACAACATGGTTGGTTGCAACCTTGCTGTCATGCCAATTGAAGTCAATGCAAAGCTAGGAAATAAGTTGTAGAGGAGCTGGTTGACAACACCATGTTCAAACAGGTTGTTGGATCCCTAAGGTACTTGTTCAACACAAGACATAACATATACTCTAGTGTTGGTGTCCTTAGTAGGTTTATGGAGAATCCCAAGCACATTCATTGGACTGCAGCCATAAGGATCATGTGATACATTCAAGTAACACTAGAACATCAAATCCTGTTTTCCAAAAAAAATGAAGCAACGAGATGAAGATATGGGTGGTTATTCAAATTTTGATTGGTGTGGAGATAAGACTAATAAAAGAAGCACATCATGCTATGTCTTCAAATTCATGAAATCTTCAATTGCTTGGAGCTCAAAGAAGCAGCCAACCATAGCCCTATCATCATGTGAAGCAGAATACATTGTTGGCAGTTATGCAACTTGCCAATCTTTGTGGTTTGAAGCTTTGTGACCAGTACCATTAATGATTGACAAGATCTCAACCATAAATCTAGCATAGAATCTTGTATCACATGGAAGCAACAAACATATAGAAACAAGGTTCCATTTTTTAAGAGATAAAGTTGGAAAACATAAGCTCAAACTCATATATTGTCAAACTGAAGTGCAAATTGCTGATATAATGACCAAGACATTAAAGACAAATAAATTTAAAGAGCTAGGACAAATGCTAGGTGTAATATCACTTAGATACTTGAATTTTGGGAAAGTACTAGATGAATTGTAATTCAAGTAATGTAATAATTGAATATAGTAACTAACTAACTAACCAATCAATTAGTAAGAATGTGTAAGAATAGCTCATGTATAACAACTTTACTTTTTATTTCTTTGATTCCCCCTAATTTAGGGCTCCCACTAAGTCAAAGTATCATTTTCTCCCCCAGTTTATCAAATATCTTTCTCTCTCTATTGTCATCAGACAAAAAGAAATGAAAGTGAAACTTTCTTTGTATTTTTTTTGTTGTTGTTTTCTTTTATTTCTTTCTATTGATTTTTTTAATAACATAAATATTACAAGAAAATATAAAAACTAATATAAAGCTAAACTAATTTGAAGTTATTACAACATCTATCAAGTATAAAGGTAAGGTTTCGGTTTTTCTTGATGAAGTCAAACCTATCTTCAGGTAGTTGTTTGGTGAATATGTCAGTTCATTGGTGTTCAGTGTCTACAAATTGAATATTTAGTATCCCTTTTGAAAAAAAAGGCCCCAATATGAATTGTTGTTCGATATCTATGTTTTTAGCTCTAGAATGTAAGATAAGGTTTTTGGTTAGACAACATGATCCTTGTAGAAATATTCGAAAACAAGAAATTGGTTCATTATCATGGCATGCATCATATAGAATGCACGAAGGGCTTTGTATAGTTCGTGCAAATGTTTGCATTGACATGGGTGAGAATGTTATGACTTCATCAGTATTTTAGTTATGGCTTTGTACAAATTTCCCAATCGGTATGGGTGGTGATATATCTAGTTCATTGAGTCTTCCATATCACACACACTGATCACATGTGCTTTTTTTGTGTTAATTGATATATGTGAAAATTGTTGTCTTCTTGTTGATGCCTATGTTTATGTGACTATTTTATTAATATAATAATATTTTTCTTGGTGAATAATTAAGTTTATTTTCGTCTTATTTAATATAGTGTGCTAAATGTGTTATGACATACCTTATCTTGTTGGTCTGTCATATACTGAATTGATATTTCTAACTTGATCCATATTGTTGAGGACTAACCCTAACATATATGTTATTGCCGAGTTTGAATAAAATCAAGAAATATCTTGTTGTTGTGTTGCTTATTTTTGTGATGTTGCAAGGGAATAACATCTTAAGATTGTAGTTTCTTTGAGTACTTTCTTATGTCTTACAGTCTTTTAATTATTTTAGTTTTGGCTTACAACTACATTTTTATTTTAAATACATGTGGATTTTTGGCAAAATACACTTCATTGTCATGAAATTCATTATTTTATTTTTCATAAAATCTAAAAATTGGAATTATTTAACATGACATACTACTAAATATTTCATAAAGTAACTACATATTAAAGACTATAGTTTAATAATTATTTCTTCCACAATTGTAAGAAATCATTATTTTTCTAGCGTATTTATTTTCCCATATACTATTTCCTTAAAGAAACATATATCCATATTATTTTTAAAGAATTGCCGTTTTTTAAGCTATCGCCTTGAACCAAATTTCAAGGCGTTACATTCTAGTATCAAAGCATAGGTCCTTAGACTATAGGGTGAGACAATCATGTATGATGCATACCTTGATTGATGTGTGTCATTTGATTTCTTGTGGTTTTGAATTGTTGTGGCTTAATTGTAGTTTGGTCCCCCTCTTTTAGTTGAATCACGAAAGTAGTTCCCCCATTTTAATTATCTCCAGTTTTGATCCCCCAAACAAAATTTTGGTCAAAAACTTGATGAAATATTATATTTTAAAGCCACAACATACCATTTATGATAATAAATTTCAGGTACAATTGTTGTACCATGAGATCTTGAATCATAGCGTGTCTTAAATAAGCGCAAAAAAACTGACACTTAATCAAGTTTTTGATCAAAATTCTATTTGGGGGACTAAAATTAGGGAGAAATAAAATGACGGACTATTTTCGTGATGCAACAAAAATAGGGGGGATCAAAACTGCAATTAAGTCAATTATTGTAGGATAACTTATTAGTCAAATATTAATGTATGACCCCTATGACAATAAGGGAGGATAATACTGTAAAAAAGTTGTGTTGCAAGGGCCATGACTAAGGACATATTTTGTTAATAAGTGGTTTATTGACTCACATATCTTTCCTGGAAACCCTCTAGTTCAAGATTCACCATATGACCTAAACCTACAGTAAAGTATGAATAGGAAGTTATTTATAATCCAAGGGGTCGTGACTAGATCATAGTGTATATTCTAACTCGAGAAATGTAGGAAGAAAAATGTTACACCAAACTATTCATCGAATATCTCCTACCCAACTCACTCCCCGTATAGGAAGAGATACGAAAAAAGAAATCCAAGCCATGAATGCAATGGTTCCTGCAATTAATCAGCAAATAAAAACCATATCCCAATGTGATGCTTAAACGAACTAGAGGGAAGAAGTTGTTGCTGCAGCAAAAGGACAGGCTCAATTCCGCCGACAAGACACGTCAGAAATTTAAAGGGGAGCATGACCTAGACTAGCCGACCACTACTTGCAAGAAATCAATAAAGTCTTTAAGATTATCCATTGCTCGGGGAAAACGAAGGTGGAGTACGAAACCAATTTATTGGTGGCGAGGTACTAAAAGAATGATGGAGGAAAATGTTTACTTGGGATGCCTTTAAATAAAAGTTCTTAGACAAATATTTCCCAAAAAGCACCAGGTTGAATATGCAACCATGTTTGAGCCACAAGTGCTACTTTAGCAACCAGTTGGATGAAGACTACATGTGTATTAGGTTCAAGAATGGTCTCTAATATGAAATCAAGGAATATGTAGAGCCTATGGAAATTCATTGGTACCAATGGCTAGTGGAAAAATGTAAGAAGTTGGAGTTGATGAAATGAGTTTGATTGAACAGAAGGGTTATAGGAGGACCAACACCGACTCGAACCACAAAATGGGGGAGGTCAAAGGCCTCAAAATCTAGCATTGAACTAGGTGAACGTTATTCAGTGCTACCTATATAGAAAAGAAGAACACATGCTAGGTGAATGCCCAAAAAAAGTTCGAGTTTGATACAACTTCCAATTTGAGATATGCTTCAAGAGGATGTTGCGATCCTAAGAAGATGTCATTGCTAACAACTAAAATCTTGCAACTCCAACTGTTCAGGGACATGTAGATCATATGGATGGAAATGAAGCTTTATCTTCATCTAATTTGATCCAAGGTGAGTGCCTTATTGTTGGGAAGTCTTTTTCAGTATTGTTTGATTCTAGAGCAACATGTTTCTTTTATTTCCTTGAATTGTGTGCAATTCAAGCAATTGTTTGTTACTAAATTACCTTTTGATTTGGACATCACTATACCATATGCAGAACTAGCGATCGTTAATATTGCATATTTATAATACCCTTTGATTGTCCTGGCATGAAATTTAATGTTGATTTATTTTTGTATTCCCCTCAAGCTTTTGGGAGTAATCCCTTGGATGGATTGGTTGTCGCGTCGTTATATTCTACTTGATTGTTCATATTGCATTAAGGACTACAAGTTCATATTGCACTATCACCCAAAGAAAGGAAAATGATGTAGATGGTGCTTTGAGTAGGAAGCTAATTCATATCTCGACCGTGACAAGAAAAGAATTGGATTTATTGGGAAAAAATTGCGATCTAGACCTGGACATGGACTCGTCTACATAAAATATGTATTTTAGGGCAACTATTGTGAATAATGTGTTCAAAGGGGATATTAGGATGCTCAAAGACACTGGTGAAATAATTCAACAAAATAGGATATTGATTGATATAGGCAAGGCACCCAAATTCAAAGTGGACCCAAACAATATTTTGAGATGTAATGAAAGTTTTTGTGTACTCAAAAATGCAAAGTTTAGGAATACTATCTTGGATGAGGCTCACATGAGCAGAGTAAGTATTCAGTTAGGTAATACGAAGATGCACCAGGATCTGAAGTTGAGATTTTGTTAGCTAGGGATGAAGAGGAAAATGATAAAGTATGTAGCATTTTGTTTGAACTGCCAAAAAGCTAAGGTTAAACACCAAAAGTTGGTCGGGATGTTACTCTCACTAGACATGCCATAATGGAACTAGAACCATATATATATTGACTTTATGGTGGCATTACCAAAAACTCAAAAAGTGTTATTCAATTTGGGTGATCATAGAAAAATTGACGAAGTCTGCTTACTTCTTACTTGTTAAAGCTACTTATAATGTGGCTAAGCTAGCATAAGTTTGTATTAATGAAATTTAGTCTGCATAAAGTATCCTCTAGTATTATGTCGGTTAGACACCCAAAGTTTACTTCTCACTTTTGGTGATCATTACATAGGGATTTTAGTACAATGTTGAGGTTGAGTTCAACATATTATTCTAAGACTGATGGACAAATGAAGAGGACTATTCAGACCTTGGAGGATTTGTTGAGGGCTTATATGTTGGATAATTAAGGAAGTTGAGATAAAGTGTTGCCTCTTGTGGAATTCATATATAACAAAAATTATCATGCCATAATTGGGATGACATCGTATGAGGATTAGTATGGGTGTAAATGCCAAACTCTTTTGTGTTGGTACTAGGATGTTGATAATTTGATAGTAGGGCTAGAGTTGGTTCAACAGACCGACCACATAGAAGGTTTATTTGATCAAGATAGAGACAACACAAAGCAGATAAAAGAGTTATCTTGATCAACGATGGCGACCATGTGAGTTTAATAAGGGTGAACATGTAATTTTTAGAGTAATGTCTACTACTAGAATTGGTATGACATTAAATTCTAAGAAGCTTACTCAAAAGTTTATTGGACCATGTAAAATTATTCGACATGTAGCTTGTGTATCTTGCCAAATCGTTTTATCTCTGAATTTGGCCAATCTGCATGATATGTTCCATGTCTTGCAGAAGAGAAAGTATATTGACGACTCTTCAAATATTATCACGTAAGATAATATACTGTTGATGGAGAACCTTTCCATCAAGGAACATTGTAGACAAAACCACCAAACTCTTGAGAGGCAAGGTGAATTCGCTGGTCAAAGTGATTTGAAATCAAGAACTTGGATATGCTACATGGGAGTTGGACAAGAAGATGATGGAGTCTTACCCTGACCTTTTTGCGGTTGTCTAATTTAAGGATGAAACTATTTTAAAGAGAATAAGTATTGTAATACCCTTTTTTTATGATTAACATCTATCTTTAATTCTACTATTATTTTTTTTTATTAACTAATTATATTGCTTGATTAATTTTTATTCGATAAAGATATTAGTTGAATAATTTAATTAAATTATAATTTATAGAAACCATATGGGTTGTTGGTTTACCTTGGACCAAAGAAATGGTTGGGTTAGGAAATAGTAGAATTGGTGTTACCCAATTCACATGCATGAGAACTCTTGCATGAAGATGTTTTTGGTCAATCCATCCTATAAAAAAATGTGAATTTAGTTTTTTCTATGAATTATCAATTCAAAACTAATAATAATAATAATAATAATAATAATAATAATAATAATAAGAAACTACAAGACAAGGTTGTATATGACTTTTGATGTCCATGTCTCAACCTAATTAAGAGAGGATAGAATGAACTTTCACTCATTAATGGCACCATATACCCTCTCTTCTCTCCTTTCTTGACCACATTTAATTCATTTTTGAAATAGAGGATACAAATTAAATCATGGGTTTTGGTAGTTATCCTCTTTCTATATAATAGAAAATTTGCCTCTCTCTCACATGACGAAAATGATAATTTTGTTTTATGACAAAAAAATCCTATGGAATTTCTGAGTTAATGGCAATTAAAAAAAATATAAAAGGGTGGTCTACATATAAGTGACTTCCTCTTCATTTCTCAACACCTATTCTTGTTTTTTCAAAGTCCACAAACTTACCTCTACGAACAAAAGAAAAATATATCCTTCTTCCTTTAGAAAAATCACATCCACGTACACCATCGTCAAGTTTCAATTTCAATTTCCTTCCTTTTAATTTCTTTTATCAAAGGAAGAAAACTAATACAAATTCTTCATTTCAAGATTTTTGACCTTTCTTTAAGCATTCGATTTGTGGTGCTTAGGACATGTTATTACGAAGGAAAATACCTAAATACCTTAAGTTATACGTCAATTTTGTGTACAATTGATCTAATGTATTTTGTTCTAGGAATTTTGTTGTTGTTAGTTAATATGTGTATATGATTTTAGGATAAAAATGATTGAATTGGAAATAGAAAAATAATTGTAGTATTAATTGGCTAACTAAATATATAATTTAAGGAGAAAAAAAAACTTAGGTTGTTGTATTGTTATTTTAATTCCGTGCAATGTTTATATGTATTAATAATTTTTATTACATCGTAGCATGTATCATGTATGTGTCAAAGAAATAAATTTTTATAAAAAAATATAAATAATCTTGTGGTGATAAAATGTTAAAAAAATTGTAAATGGTAAATTGTAAAGGAGTGGATAAAATTGGCATGCATGTTGGATTAATAGAAAATAAAAGATTTATTAATTACTATTTTTTATGTTGATTTCTATATTTTAAAATAATAATATGTTATTTTTTTTTCTTCAGATGTTGATCTTATAGTCTTGTTGTTGTCTTCTAAGTTGTTGTTGCTGTTTTTTTAAAAGATTTATTACATTGTTGTTTTCGGTTTCTGGAAGAATTTTTTTTTTGTTGCTATTTTCTTAATTTAATTGTTGTTTTTAAGTTTATAGTCTTCAAAATCATTGAGATCTTATTTTAAAATTGTTGCTATTTTTCTCTAATTAATTTGTTGGCTATGTTTTGGTGATTCTTGTATTAATTTTGTACATATTAAATGTATTCAAATGGTGATTTGTGAATTAATACTTTAATGTGGTTAAAATGTGAAAGATTGTCACGTTGACGTTGACTTAACCAAACGAAGATAGCATGAACCTTGTGAAAATATATAAAAATTGTTCATTATCATGTCATGCATCATATAGAATGCATGCATGGCTTTGTGCAATTTTCTCCATTGGTATGGTTGAACAAGTGATCATGTTATGGCTTCGTGCATATTTTGGTTATGGCTTTGTGCAAATTTCTTCATTGGTGTGGTTGGTGATATATCCGGATCATTAACTCTTTCGTATCATGCATACTAACCACATGTGCATTTTTTGTGTTAATTGATATATGTGAAAAGTGTTGTCTTTTTATTGATGTCTATATGTATGTGAGTATTATTATTAAAAGGGTGATATTTTTCTCGGTGAATAATTGAGTTGATTTCCATCTAATTTAAAGTATTATTCTAAATCTTTTATGACTGACCTTGTATAGTTTCGAGGATGAATATGATGGTTTGTCATGTACTGAATTCATGTCCTAACTTGATACATATTATTGTAGATTGACCCTTATATAATATGTTAGATAATGTCGAGTTGGAAGACACTACAAGAAAATGTTGATATACCTATAGAAAATTATCCACGGAACTGATACCGTGAGCAAATTATATTTTATCTACAGAAAAGACATGAATAAATATGTTATAAAATAAATTATTTTTTTAAAATTATGTTCTACGGTTAGTCTGCGGGTAAAGTTAAAAAAATGATTTCTCATAAACTATTTTTAGTATTTTGTTTGCCACAACTTTTCCGTAGGTAAAATAAGAAAATATAATTGATTTTTATTAATTATTTCTTAAAAAAAGTTTTTGTTATTTTTTTTATATGACCTTGTTTAGAAAATAAAAAGAGAGAGAGAATACTCTTGAGAACACTTATACTAAAACCTCACCCTTCTTGAAACTGTCCCCTTCAACCTTTAGTCTCTCCATTTGAACCCTAAAATTTCAAATCCAAATTCTCAAGCTCTCTCGTTGTGCTGTCTCACATCGTCGCCGTCTCTCGAGCTCTCGAGCTGTGTTGTCTTGTTCGCTATTTCACTGTGTTTCTTGCTATGCACTGCCTTTTTAACCCCATAGCCCATCGTATCAGTCAACAATTGCTCTGTCGCGTGGAATCCTACACGTCCCACCCGCTGCGTCCAAACCGCTGGTATATCTCTTCATCCTTTCTCAAACCCTTTTCTCTCTACTATCTTCAACGAACATTAATCCCCAAAAACCCTGATTTCAATTTCGAACAATCCTAAATTCATCTATCTCGTTTCACTTCGCGATTTGCAATAGCAAGTAAGTTCTATTCTCTTTCCATCATTTCAGTTTGCGATTTCAATTTTTATTTTGGTAATCTTGCTTGTTAAGTGTCATTAATTCGCGATTTGCTGAATGAGGTTGTGGGTTTGCGATTTGTATTGTTTTTGAGCTGATATGAGTGCTAATCTAAAATTTCAATTTAGATTGACTTTGGTGTGTGCTAGTATGATTTTGTTAAATCGCATTTTTTTGTATGTTGATAATATGAAATGTAAATGTTTTATTTGCATTGCCATCAGGAGAGAATTTTGCGATGATGTCTGGCACAAATATGGCTGCACCACATATTGCAGGTCTTGCAGCGCTTATTAAGCAGGAGTTCCCAAATTTCAGTCCTGCAACCATTGGTTCTGCATTTTCTATTACTGCTTCTCAGAATGACAAGAGTGGTGGACTGATAATGGCTTAACGATCATATGCTTTTCCAGATCTAAGCCAAACCCCAACTACTTCTTTTGACATGGTGGTATGTTTAATACTATTATAATTTCAAGATTGTAAGAATTTATGAATAAGTATGGTGGTATGATTAAAATGAATGTTGAGATCATCCTTTTCATTAAAATTCGATGTGACCAGTTTCATCCTAATGTGATGGGGACAAAGAAGGAATTGATGACGTGTCTAGTGGGACACATAGTGCACCTAAGGCATGGAGAGTGTATGTTAGAAAATCCAAGAAAGGTGAGCTGGCCCCATCACGTATATAGGGGAGAGAGGTTGGTAAGGAAGGGGTTAACAAATTCTGTTACTTGTTAGTGGAGAGAGGATTCTCTCTCATTGAAGTGAGCATAGCTCTCAGGAGTACAAGGAAGGCTTGTTTCCTTGGCTCAATTTCCCTTTATCATCAATAAAATACACTACCATATGTTGATTAATCTTTCATTATTTCTTATTACTGCATTTATAAATTGAGGACCTATCATAATGTTATTGGCAATATTCATGCTATATTTCAAGAAGGAACAAAGAAATCAAGGGGCATCATTAATTCATCATATGCACTTGTTTTTAGGCGAGGCTATTCTCTCAAAGTCAAATTCATGTTATTTTGTTATTTATAGTTATAACTGAAAAATGTGATTCCTATGTACTTGTATTAGTACTGCTTTACCAGATTCTGAGGGGCTCTACTTCACGCCCATTCTATTGACACCTTGCATGTAATTAATTTTTCTCAATTGAGCTAATCTAGTTCAACTCTTAGTTGCATTATTTTGGTTTAATTTTGGCTTTTTGCTTTTGTATCTTGGTTTTTGATATTTTCTCCTTGCTTTCCAGTTCAGATCAATGTTCATAGAAGAAATCCAGAGATTTGCTTGAGAAGGTTGTTGGGCAAGGTGATCTTACTGGTTATAGAGTTCCTTGCTGCTAAGGATGATCTAACTCCATATCCAATGGTTGTCCAAGATTCAGTCAAGGTATTGCATTTTCATCCCAGTGTTATCATATTATTGAATAAGTTGCGCACAATTTCATAGCTAAACATGTCGGTTCAGAATGTTATCATCTATTTATTTTTGGTATAGATTACTCAAGAGTTGGGAAAAGAGACGCCTATTCACGTAAGTATGAAATTAGGTGATTCAAGTAACGTGTATCATAAAATTGTTAGGGCTGCAGTACATCCCCATTTGAGCATCCTAGAAACTGAAATTGGGAAGAAAAGAAAGCAATACCATCGGCTTCTGTAAAACTCTCTTATTTTTGCTTTATGTGTTTCTCTGATCTTTTTTTACCAGAACTTGACACATGATGCACACACTACAAGTTTTCTAAATATTCATTTTTCTATTGTTCGAGTGTTGATTGCGAATTGGCAAAAAAAAAGTGTTGATTGTTAAAATAGCTTTCTCTGTTGAATTTACAGTTGGAACCACGATGACAGTTGTTGGTTTGGCAGCACATCGTGCATATGTAGTGAAGAAGAACTCTTCTGCCTAGTCATCAAATAACTTAATTTATGGTAACAGTTTCGACATAAATGTGCGTTTGTGCTAAGTATTGTATACAAAACTTCATTGGGCGACTTTAAGTTAGAGACTTTTATGCATAATAATCACTAATTTTATTTATTCTTTGTTAAGTTAAGGCTTGTTATATGTAGTTAGTTTCCTCAATATGATTGTTGGTTTTCAGCCTGATTTTCATTGTCAACTTTTTAGGGGGAAATTACATTGATTTGATGAAATTATAGTTATCATTCTTTTAATTAGAGTATGCTTGAAATGTTTCACACATGCACACACACACACTTTTTGATCAATTAACTCTATACGAACCAGTCTTTAGTTGAACAGTTACAAAATATATACATGTCAAATTGTCAATGTTTTTATACCACTGAACTCTTGTTTAGTTTAAAAGGATTGTTGTTAGATAAACTAGTTAAAAAGTTATGTAGTACTTTGTATTTTTATTTGACTTGAGAAGTAGAACAATGAGAGTAAAATGAAACATACACATTCAATAAAGGTAGAGGAATAATGCATCAAAGAGTTAATTTGTTTGAATTATGATGTGTTTAGTTTTATTTAACTTCTATTTTGAAGTTACCCAGGGAAATGTCATCGGTTATGTTTATTCATGCTATTTATGTGGATAAATGTTTTCTTTTAGCCTGGCATTACCCACGGAAATATCATCGGTAAAGTTTTATGTATCGACTAAACGTTATTCAAGGCATTTCCATGGGTAAAAATTTCTTAAGATGGGTAATCCGTGGAAAATATTACATTACCTACGACATATTCGTGGGTAAAGTTTAAATTTGATGTAAGTAATGATAACTTTTCTTATAGAGAAACTAAAAAACAATATGATTGTTGTGTTACTTATTTTCGTGACATCACGTGGAAATATCATTACGGGATTGCAGTTGTTCGGAGTATTTTCTTAATTCTGACAGTCTTTTAATTATTTTTGTTTCGATGTACAACTACATTTTTATTTTAAACAAATGTGAATTTTTGGCAAAATAAATTTTATTATTTTATTTTCATAAAAACTTAATTGAAATTATTTAACTTGAATATTATTAAATATTACATAAAATAACTAGAGATTAAAGGCTATAATTTAATAATTATTTCTTCAACAACTATAAAGGAAATCAGTATTTTCAAGCGTAATTATTTTTTCAGTTATTATTTTCTTTAAAAAAAATTATATGTACTTGTTTTAAAGAATTGATGTTTATAAACTAACGAATTAGACCAAATTTTAGAGGATTACAATGTAGACGCTAGAGATCAATCGAGATACCCAAAAACAAACACAAATAATGTTGTGTCTGAATAATAAGTCTTCCAAAAGAATATTGAATACACAAGATTCTTTTTGCAATTTCTTGTAGTGTTGGAACACCAATATGCCTTGATGTTGCCACTAATCGTGTGTCTTTTGGTCGTTACACTAGGGTTCTGGTAGACATAGATCTCAAGGCTAAACTTCGCAACCAAATTCTTGTGGCAATGTAGCTATAGGGTAAACAAACTTTAATTCTTATAAAAAAGTAGTTATAGGTGTTATAAGTTGCTTAGTAAGATTTGTTAGTTTAGTTATGATTACTATAAAAATGTATCATATATTTATTGTAATTAATTTTTTTATTAAATAAATTTCACATAATTTCGATCACTTATAATTATTATTTTTTATTTTATTTTATTTTATTGTATTTTACTCTACTTGTTAATATGATATCCGAGTCATACGAAGATCATCTTCTTCATTATTCTATTTTTCTTTCCACTTGTTATTCTTTTATTCAGTTTTCTTTTTTCATTTTTTTTAATGATGAATTTGTTGTATATTTATATTGTATTTCAAATTATTTACTCGCACTTGCCATTTTTTTCTCTCGTCAATCTAACTCCAATATCTCTATTTATTTGATAAACTAACTCATTTTTAAAATACGTGAAATATTTCTATTTCTTCTATTTTATTTATTTTCTCAATTGAGTAATATCTTTTTGATCTTATAGATGACATTTGATGTTTTGTAACCTTTATAATTTTGGGGAGGACATGTTGTACCCTTAAAGATTTGCGCTCATGAGAGACGTCTTGGGTTTTATAAATGGTTTTAGTAACTATTTGTTGCGAATTATTTTTAATAATAATTATTGGATGTAATTCAAATTGACTTGTAATTATGTAGTTAGAATATGGTTAGAAGTTAGTTAGAATATAGTTAGAAGGTGGTTAAGTTTGTTGCAACTAATATACTAAAAAATTGTTTCTATAAAAGCCTTCAAAACCAAGAACAATAGTAATGCTGAATAGGATCATTTTCTCCAGACAACAAAGATTAATCTTCGTTTTTCTGACTTTCTATTTTTCTTTTCGTTTCTTCTCAATTTCAATTCCTCTCAAATATACAATCTGTTCTAACAATTGGCATCAAGAGCTTGGATTATAGACCTTGGGAAACACGAGTGCAAGTGTGAGAGGGAATCAAAATTGTGAAACACAAGTGTGAGTGAAAGAAAAGAAAGAAGACATGAATGGAGGAGGATTTTCATCAAATTTGCCAATTTTGGATGGGAAGAACTGGGAGATGTGGTCTGCATTAATGAGGTCGTTGTTGGGAGCTCAAGAAGCGTTTGAGATTGTTCAAGATGACTATGAACAACTTAGTGCGAATCCAACAGAAAGACAACAAAACAACTTTCAAAGATTGTAAGAAAAGAGATTGCAAGACATTGTTTTACATCCAACAAAGTGTGGATTCAAAAAACTTTGAAAGGATCTCAAAGGTATCTACATCAAAAGAGGCATGGGATATCTTGGTGAAGTATTACACAGGTGATGAAAAAATCAAGAAGATCAAACTTCAAATGCTAAGAAAGCAATATGAATTGTTGTAGATGGAAGAACATGCAGTTGTGGTAGATTACTTCAATCGTGTGTAGGTTGTTTTTAATCAGATGAGAACAAATGGTGAATCGTTAACTGAAGTGACAATTATTAAAAAGATCCTTAGAACATTAACACAAAGGTACGATCACATAGTGGTGGCAATTGAAGAATCAAAGGATCTTGATAAGATAAAGGTGGGGGATTTGCAAGGCTCTCTTGAAGCTCATGAACTGAGAGTAAGAGAAAGGTGTGCAGCAACCTCAATATCTCAAGTACAGGTCCTGCAGGCTCAAGTTAGCAAGAAGACCAACCAAGGTGATGTGAAGCACAAGAAAGACAAAGGTAAATTCAAGGGGTACAAGAAATATGATTCTATTAAAGAGACTGATGATTCTGATGAAGCAAGAAATCATAATAAAAGTGACAACAACAGCAAGAATTTGAATGGCAAGAAGAAATTTAACAAGAAAGAAATCCTAGAAACTATAAAGAGAGGATGATGAAGCTCAAATGGCAGTTGATGATTCAAATTTAGAGGATATGTTATTGATGGCCACCACAAACGGAGAACGTTCTCAATTTTCAGAAAAAGTCTTGTTGATGGCAATTAAAAATGAATATCGTTATGGAAAAAGTGTTAAAAACGAAGATCATTCTGGAAAAGGTGTTAAAAACGAAGAACGTTCTTCGTCTCAATTTTGGTTTCTTGATACTGGTTGTTCAAATCACATGATTGGCCACAGAGATTGGTTTGTAAGCATTGATGAGAAGGTAAAAAGAGAGATTAGATTTGCAGATGATAGCAATATAACTGCACAAGGAGTAGGAAACGTGTTGATTCAAAGGAAATTTAGCAAGCAATATTTCATATGTGATTGTTGTATGTGCCAAGAATGAAGAACAATGTGTTAAGTCTTGGACAACTACTTTAAAAGGGATATTCAATGAAGATGAAGCATGGTGAAATAAAGATGTTTGATAGTGCAAACATGTTTGTATTGAAGACACAATTGTCCAAAAATAGAACCTTCAAAACAGCATTTTCAACCAGATCTTCAAGAATGATAGAGGTTGAAGGATTAGATGAGATGTTGAATCCAAGGGAAGGTGATGTTAGTACCCTAACTATTCAACCTCATACAGCTTGTAAAACTTCAAATCAATGGAAAACAATCAATCCCAAAGTAAGAGCAAGAGTTGTAGTAGGCGATGTTCAACAAGAAAACAAAGATGTTCATGTTAATCACTCTTACTATTGTGCCAAGAAGCATGAGAAGGGTTCCTGCAATTTCTATTCGCAGAAAGAAAGAAGTGATTGGGCTACATGATGTTAATGATGATGGTAAGAGTGAGGTCCAAGGAAAGTTAGTAGATGCAACTAAGACTCATGTTGCAGCTCCTAGCAATAAGGCAATAGTTGTTGTACGTTTGGCTTGCAACAAGACTGATTTGCAGTCGCTGGACGGATTTTTAAAGAAGATTACATGAAGTTGGTAATAGATATAAAATTTGAAGCATTGAAGACTGCAATTGGTCAAAGCGGCAAAGGGAAAAAAGCTGATGTGTTGTTAACCATGAGTGCCTTGACTGAAGAAGGCATGATTTCGGTGAAAAATGAAGCTTGTGAGAGATTGTTGAATCAGAGAGCTGAGATAAAGATGAAGTATAAGAAAATCAAGGATGGTTTAAACAGATCTGCAAAGTGCATAAAATTGTGTTATTAGTGTGGTGAAGAAGGACATTTTGCTCAAAAATGCGCAAGACATCCAAGTGTTCATAGAAAGAGCAAACATTTAGAAACAAGATTTCACTTCTTAAGAGATCAAATGAAGAATCAAACTAGAGCATTGCACTATCAATTATCAAAAGACATACATTGTAACACCCCGGCCATTCCTGTTACCGGCGATGCTACTATCAATTATCAAAAAACATACATTGTAACACCCCGACCATTCCCGTTACCGGCGATGCTACCTCACGACCTTCTCGCCCCTCCCCCTAACCACTCAGTTGAAAATAGCGAGTTTTTTTCTTCCGTGGGATTCGGGCCCGGTACCTGGGGGACAAGTACCGCCTCCACACAGTTCCCACTACCAATTGAGTTTTTTTGTAACATCCCGGCCATTCCTGTTACCGGCGATACTACCTCACGACCTTCTCACCCCCCCTAACCACTCAATTGGAAATAGCGAGTTTTTGCCTTCCGTGGGATTCGAGCCCGGTACTTATCCCCCAGGTACCGGGCTCGAATCTCACGGAAGGCAAAAACTCGTTATTTCCAATTGAGTGGTTAGGGGGGGCGAGAAGGTCGTGAGGTAGCATCGCCGGTAACGGGAATGGCCGGGGTGTTATATACATCTTAACTAAAAGTTTGAAGAGGGTGAAGTTCAAATAGATAAGGAACAATCTTGTATTAATGTCAATTGAATCACTTTGAATTAGGAGACATGTTGGATGTAATTCAAATTGACTTGTAATTAGGTAGTTAAAATATGGTTAAAAGTTAGTTAGAAGTTGATTAAGTTTGTTGCAACTGATTCACTAGAAAATTGTTTCTATAAAAGTCTTCAAAACCAAGAACAATAGTAATGCTGAATAGGATCATTCTCCAGACAGCGAAGATCAATCTTCGTTTTTCTGACTTTCTATTTTTCTTCTCTTTTCTTCTCAATTTCAATTCCTCTCAAATATATAACATGTTCTAACAATAATAATAAAAAAATATATCAGTTGTGAATTTGGTTGGCTCTTTATATAAAAACATTTGATGAATATAATAAAGTGCAGAGCCAATTTAGTTTTTGACGAGAGAAGGATCATTTCCTTTCCAAATTTTGAAATGTATAGATTGATTTTGGCTAAGTGTATTTGTGAATAGAATAATTTTATTATTATGCAAAATAGGTTTTAAATGGAACTTGAAAATTTGGCAATGCATGGTCGTATGATTTAAATGAAAATTAATTAGCAGTGAAGTAATGGGTTGTACAAAATGTTTTAGTGAGTTATTAGTGGGTTTTCGTATTTTCTTATGAAACTTATCGAAATGTGTATGTATTAATTTTGAGAAATTTTACTTCATTGTAAGAATAGTTTAGCTCCTTATATTTTCTTGGAAATGCATTTGTATTCATTATCGAAAAATTTATTTAGATATATTTTATCGTGGGGGCAAAATTTCATGCATATTTGAGATGATTTTAATATCTTATATGTATCTTTATTTTATAGAATGTTTATTGAAAAATGAAAAATATTTATTGGTATATTGTTGATTAGCTATTGTATTACAAAAATTTAATAATATTTAATGAAATTTGTTTAAATGAAAATAAGTATTTGTGCAAATTAAATATTGTCACTTAGAATATATCTAAGTAGACTTAATGATATATGATAATTGTTT